>PVIA01010025.1:26796-55561 GCA_004024845.1 Tonatia bakeri | reverse complement strand
AAAAAAAAAAAAAAAAAAAAAAAAAAAAAAAAATAGCTGCTTTAGAACAAGGACCTAATGGTCACCTCAAGTTCAGGGGCAAAACCACTGTGCTACAATATTGTGACAAGACTCAATGTAAGAATTCAGTGAGAGGCAGGTCAGTTTTGAGAGACTAGCCGAAAGAGTGGCCTTGGGACACACAGGGCCTTCAAAACCTTGGAAGGCAATGGCAGGCCCACACACATGCCCAGAAGTGGAGCAGGACCTGGACCAATGCTGCTAGCAGATCATTACGGCATTATCAAGAAATCCCAGTGGTCGTTAAGGTAACTCTTTTCCTTTGGTTTCTTTGCATATAAAGGAAGGCACCTTTTAAGGTACAGCAGGTTGGTCTTGATATGTCTTTGTCCAGCAGGTCCAGTACTTTTGTATCTTTTATCAAACACATGGATCAATCCGTTAGATCACAAAATTACTAGAAAACAACGTTTAGCAAACAGTACTCAGTCAGGAGTAGTCTGTATTTCAATGAAAGGTTTACTGTGTCTCTGTATAGGAAAGGCAGTTTGGATAATTCCGCAGCTCAGCACTATCCAGGAGTGATTTTCACGGCCGTCCCACTGAGCTAACCCAGGGACCATGAAATGGTGACAGCAGTTCTGATTCCGACAAGACAATCTCCAAAGACAGACAGCGGAATTTCCTCTTCTAAGTCTCTTAGTGGAGAAAATCCTTCTCAGATGCCCCTTGCAGGTCTCTCTTCAGTTGCCATTGCCCAGGACAGGCTCACACAGCCGTGCCTTGTCAGTTCACTTACATGGGGAGCAAGGCCGTGCAAGGACCGACCTCCCTGGGCACCAGGCTGCAGAGTGGGGGGGCACTTGAACGAGCAAGGAGAGAGGGACAAGATGGCTGTGGGATTGATGACCAGTACCTGTCTCAGCCAGGTAGGGCTAAACACGTACACAATGTATCACACTAACTTCCACTGGCCAAGAGGGTAAAATAACACTCAGAGTACTAAAAAAAAGTGTAATATGGACTAATAAAAACAGTATTTCAGGGACAAATAATAACTAAGATTCAGTGAGTACACTCTACATGCCAGGCACTAGTCTATGCACTTTGTGTATATTAATATATTTAATCCTTAAAATGGTTACCTGTACTTTCCAGATAAGGAAAAGGAAATAGAAGCAAAATAACTGGCCCCAAACATCCAGAGAGTGAGAGCCAAGGCTAAACGCGGGGTCAGACTGCACACACCCGCGTTCCCAACTGCTGCACCACGCTGCACCACGCTGCACCACGCTGCACAGCGCGATGTGGAAGGGGCAGGAAGGAAGGGGCGGGAATGCAGTCTATAGAGACTTTTTAAACCAAATAAGCCAAAGCAGGTGGTGGAGGTGTAGAAATCAAGCCAAAAATTTAGCTGAGATTTACACACAGTACATTTTATTAAATACTGGGTTTTACTAGAGCAAGTGAACTTCTGATAGAATTTTCATTTAAAAAACGTGGCTGCGTTCAAATTCCTACTTGACACTGCTTTTTGGCTAAGCAGTCTACTTTCACTGGCTCTATACTCACTCATTATGGGCAGAAAAATTAACTTCTTAGGACAAAGGAGCTTCTCAAGTGGTGCAACACTCAATATACATAATAGAAACACTCAAAGCGAGGCCATGACCACCACAGAGCGTGTGATCAGACAGCACTGGTTTACGGTGTATTTATAACAGCTGCAGGTAACACTGCTAACTCATGCACGGCAAGTCTTCACGCAGACCCAAGGTGTCTGCCTTACACATGAAAATTATTCACGTCCCAGGGTTTGGCCTTTAGCCAAAAATTAACCTATGATGGGAAATGGCTGTCAAGCTGGTTTCTCAGACCGCCACAGCAAAGCTGTCAGCTGTAATATCCATCCTGGAATCGCGGTGGCAAGTTCCTGGGAGTGGCTGTTTCCTGTGTTTTGATCAAGTCTATAATAGCTGAGAGGACTGCACAGTCTCTGGATTTCGTGTCCTTCCAGTCTACGGGATGGGGACTTTCAATCTTCTCTTGCAGAAGGGTATCTAGTTCCTTTCTTAATTCCTAAGGTTGGAAAAATTACACAAGTTCAACAAAGACAGATGCACAACATAACAATGGAATAAGTAACAGTGACTAGCTGAAACAAGGAACTTCATAAGCTATTATACAAAAGATTGAAACATTTGGTAAATATACAGTAAAATTTAAAAATTCAAACTTTGGTCTCAAGACATTTATTTACAATGGTTGGTCTTGGTCTGTAACTACCTCAAAGAACAATTTGGAAAAACTATGAATAAATTTCTCAAGACTATTTGCTCTGCTGAAAAATATCAAGCAACATTCACAAAACATGTGATACCTGTAACAAAACCACAGACCATCACTTAGAGCCAGTTACCTTAACGAGATGGGCAATTCTTGCTGGGGACTGAAAAACGATCCATTCATCGACAGCAATCGTTTCCTGGTCATTATCCTTCTGGATGGAAATATCTCCTCCGAAGAACAGGAGACAGTACGGGGAGACTTCTGTGCAGTCATACAAGTATATCTACAATCAGAATTAA
This sequence comes from Tonatia bakeri, assembly GCA_004024845.1. Lineage (NCBI taxonomy): Eukaryota > Metazoa > Chordata > Mammalia > Chiroptera > Phyllostomidae > Tonatia > Tonatia bakeri. The sequence goes on along the minus strand of PVIA01010025.1, from coordinate 52,973 downwards.
AGCAAGTTAATACATTAAAGAGTCTGAATGACTGCCACATTAACTCAGTAATTTATCACCAGTATCAATTTATTAGTATTAATCCTTCTAAAATAGGTATTATCCTATTAGTGTAACTATAGAGACTAGGTTTGAAAAAACACATTTTAAATGAACCATTCTTTATTAATTCAGAGAACTTCAGTTTTATATTTCTGTTTCAATTCAAACAACAGTACTATTCTTTAAACAACATATTTTCTGAGTGAAAATGGAAAACACTAATGTAGTTGAAATTATTTTTATAGATATATAAACAGAATCACACTTAACATTCTGACCAGTACCTGTAAGGTATGCTAACATGCCAACAAAATTCTCTGTAAGCGTAAACTCCTGTACACCAGAAAATTCCAGTATTTCCTGAACACATGCTTTGAAAGACAATTATGCAAATCAAATAACTCTCCCAATTAAAATACAGAAATGGATCATGACAGACCTGCATGCTAAAAGTAGACATTATTTGCTTAAGGAAATTATAATTCATGTCACAAAAACTTTCTTACAGAACGAATTTTGTAATTATAAAATCTACGTAATTATAAAAATGTAGCACTGACACTCAGACCCATGATCACGTTAAACATTTACTCACGCTGCTCGTTCTCATCTTCAGGTGATAGATAAGCCAGTTGTAGTGAAAGTCTGTCTGCTCCACATTAACGGACTTAGGATGAATAGAAACCAGTCCATCATTTTTTGTGTAAACTTTCACCCTTTAAAAAAGTTCAAATGTAGTTGTTAAAAAAAAAAAATTCTGAGAGATTCCAAACCAATCCCAGAATTTAAATAAAGTCCACAGATTAAGTTCAGTTTATTTTTGCAATATAAATTTACAAATTTATATTTGAGAAGATAATTTTGTTTTATTAAAATATCAGCTAACTGTGAATACATCAAGTCCTTACAATCATGTATCAAATCCTCTTCTTGAAGGTATAAATTAGTCAACACATTAGAAAGGTGAAAAATATTTCTTAATTATGTTTCTACTATACAACTGAAGGACAAAGAATAAAATAAACAGCTCAAGTAGTTCAAAGTCATTCAAACCAAAAGAACAAGATACACAATACTGTCAATAATACTAATAGCCCTCAATTTAAAGAATAACTTCATGAAAGGAATACAAAATTTCACAGGTTAAATATAAACCAGATGAATATAAAATAAAAAATTACAAGTGTTATTTACAAGGCGTTTTAGCTACAACTGACTTCTAGAAACCTGAAGTATGTCTAAGTGGTCTCACGTTCACGGAAACGCCCTACTTTCAGGAGAGGAATACCTGGGATGAGCGTGCTCTGACACAGCTCTGCCTCAGTCTCTTCATTCCCAGGGTTCCTTCCTTTGACAGTCATAAAATTTTTCTATCGATTTGTAGGTGTTTTTAATATTATTCAACGGGGAGATGTGTGGTGGTTTATTTTTAAATAGTCAATAGTAACGACCTGTATTAGGTGACATAAAAGCTGCTAATCCATCCATCCTTCCTATTTTTTTTTCAGATGTTGGTTTTATTTTATTTTTCAATTACAGTTTTCTTTCAATGTTATTTTGTATTGGTTTCAAGTGTACAGCTTAGTGGTTAGACAGTCACACACTTGACATCACACCCCTTGGTACTCCCAGCACCACCTGGCAGCAGACACAGTGACTGTGACATTACTGACTACATTTCTGTGCTGTACACGACATCCTCGTGACTACCAGTCTCTGCTCGGTGACCCCTTCACCTTTGCCGCCCAGCCCCCAACCCCTCCTCACCTCCGGCTACCACCAGGCCAGTCTGCTCTCTGTGTCTAGGAGTCTGTTTCCATTTTCTTTATTCATTTATTTTGTTCTTTAGATTCCACATATAAGTGAAATCATATGAAAGTTTCTTTTTTGTGCTTCTAGGAATTCATAATACTTCTATCAATATTATAGTCACTAGCCATCATTCAGAATAAACTCAGAAATTACTTTTCCTCCCTGCACTAAACCAAAGCCACCCCACAACCCTACTTCACTCCAGGAGCGGAGTCTGGCAAACCTTTCCGTTTGGGAGCAGATCATTTCAGACTCTGTGCACCCCACGACCTCCAGCACAGCAACTCGAGGCTGCCAGGGCAGCAGAGCGGCAGACACAGACAACATGTACAAACAGGCAGGCCATGTTCCAATAAAAATGTGCACAACTAGGTTTTGGCCAGCATGCCAAAATTTGCTGGCCCCTGGTCTGGACCAAAATAATAAAGCACCAATCCAAAGAGAACTTTTTTTTTTTTTTAATTTTCATAAAGCCTTCCAAGGATGGCAGAGGGTTATATAAAATATTTGTATTTCGAAGAGCTTCTCTGATACAGTACCTGTCAAGTTAAGGATACATGTGAAGAACTTGACAAAGCACTGGTGTCAAAAAGTATTTGATCACTAAAACTGTGTGTAATCCAGCCACAATGGTTAAAGTTCATATTACCCACAATCGTACATGTGAGAGCAGGGTTTCTGAGCCCCAGCATTTTCAACACATTGGATCTGTGTTGTGGGGGACGCCCTCCACACTGTGGGGTACTCTACAGCACCCTGGGCCTCACTCTGTTCTGTTCGCACCACCGCAGTCACAGTAACAAGGTCTCCACCGTCACATCCCCGGGGCAAACACGCGGCTGAGAACCAATGCCCGGGGACCATGCCTGCGCTTTATCTCTGAGGTCTGTACTTTTCACAGTCACAGGGTCTACAGTTTCCTCATTTAACATCACTTCAAATATTTCATATGTTACTACACAATGGCTGTTTTATATGCCCACCTACCAGAAAAGTCATATACTATGGTATTATAAAACCGTAATTTCCCCACTGCTATTAGACAGTCTTTGTTGTTTAAAATATAGTTTTGTTTTGTTGTTTTTTTAATCTGGAATTACTTCCTTGGGCCATATGCCTCCAGTTAAAATATTCACTTATGGACCCACTGGGCCAGTGATTGTTTCAGTGACTGCTAATCCAGAGCACCCTTCAAAAGGATGGCAGCAACTCACTGACACCAGTCATCTGTGACTTTGAGTTTCTCTCTTTCCTCAGCTTTATTAGGCAAAAACAGGCCACATTCTCTCCAATTACTACTGAGGCTAACTCTATTTGTATATGTATTTAAAAGTCATACTTTATTTTTCACAATAGTAAAATCACCATTTTATTCAGAGACAAATTATAATTACCTATTTTATAAGAGGAAAAAAATTCCGAAGCAAAATCTATTCTAAGCAACGTTTATCTGGCATTGTTTTTCTTCTCTTTTCAGGCATTTAAGGAGTTTTGCATTTATTAAAGTTTAAGATGGCTGTCTTACGGAGTCTGATACAGTATGACTACAAATGCCACCACTCACATCAGGCCACTGACCTGGGATGAGTTTAACACCTGGCTTACTTTTCCCATGTCCACATTGCTAGACTTACTAACACGCTTTCTGAATGGGTGATGGACAGCTGATGGTGGGGATATGCTGTGAGGGAAAGTGATGCCCCTGTTAACAGCCTGCCTTCTCTTAAATGACCAAAAGTAAAAAGAACAAGAATACAGCCCTCGTATGAGCAAGAACAAATGTACAATATGAGCCCTCTTGCATTACAGGATTTCAAAAGTTTAAGGAGACAATTATAATTCATAGTAATCTTCAATGCTTACATTTTTCTTTTTTTACCCAAATTTAGTCGAATTTTAGCAACTTTGGGATATAAACCAGCACAGATGACAGCTTTAATTATCTTCTCATTATCTATTAGGGGTGGGGAGGCAGAGAACAAAGAGTAAAATACTGACACAACGGACAAGAGCAGCAAGTCGTTGACACTGTGTTTTCTGCTTTACCTGAATTGATATTAGATTTTGGGTCTTTGGGGTTTCTACTGTTTACAAATCCCGCTCCAAGAAGATGCTCAGCAAACTGCCCTTTCATGTTATGCAGCATCTAGAGAGCAATGGTAACAGACAAAACTAGAAAACCTTCCACAGATTTATGGGTGTTATAAAAGCACGTATTCATAAGTAAATTTGGCTGTAAGCTTTCCGGCTTTATAAAGCACTTTTGCAAAATCGTGGTGTTTTCGAGCAGAGGATGGCAGACTACAAAATTTATAGAAACCTGTTGCTGTGAACAGCGTTTCATTGGAACACGACCATACCCGTTCACCTACATATTATCTGTGGCTGCTCGGCACCATACAGCAGAGGTGCATGGTTGCAACAGAGACCTCACGGCCTGTAAGGCTAACACAGTCATCGTCTGATCTTCTGCAGAAAAGGATTGCCTATGGTAGGAAATGACCACTGATGTTTAAGGGTTACTCCACTTTGCAAAAAGACTAGTATCTTCAAAATCACTCTCTACCTGGTATTTTGAAAGAAATACAGAAAAAGTACAAAGAAAATAGCCAACATCCACCCATATTTCTACTACTGAAAATTAACTACTGTAGCTTCTTGGCACAAAAACTGAAGGCCATTTTTCATTTTTGAGAAAAATCACTACTAGGATAAAAATGATGCATGGCTCATTATAAAGCATCAAGTAATACTGAGAAGTACAAGTGAACAAACTTCCCTAAACTCAATGCTGTCAGAAAAGTCATTTACTAAGAAATAGTACTGCAGACACTTATGTGTATACAGGCAAAAGAGTTAGAAAAAAAACGCTATCTCAACAATGGGATAACTGTATAGAAGCTATTTTTTAAATTAATTCTATTTCAATGCTGTAAAAAAATAGAAATGATACTGAACTAGGTGAGTTCTACACTGGTCATATTTAGGTGTATCTTCCTTTTACGGACTGTGTGTGACCTGAGCTTCCCCACCTAATTTCTCTTACAGCTGACTTTCTGGTCACTTCCTGGTTTTCATTACCATTATTTTTTACTGTTCAGGGTAATAACCTTTACATCCTATTCTGTATCCATAATTCCTGTTCTGTACTCGGTGTATATTTAATTTCAGTGTACAGCACCAGATGACGGAGCATGCACTCTCCATTCCTGAATTCTTTCTCTTCACTGGCAGCAATTCCTTGTCAGTGATTTTACGAGAACAGCTCATGGGCGCAGTACTTCAAGTGCTTTCTTGAATGCCCACCCTTTGTCTTGACATTTCAGTGTCCTGACTGAATCTAGTATTTGCAAGTGACACTTGGACTCAGCCACATTCTCATACTCAGTGGCTCATTCCATTTTTTTCTTTTTCAGGAAAATATTTTTACACATCTCTCACATACACATTTAACCTCGCTTGAATTTTCCGTGTATAGACATCTATTATCTTTATGATGAATCGGTCCTGTCTTCCTGCCTACAAGCTTTTTACTCATGGTTTTAACATTTTCCTTTTGCAGGTGCATCTATAAACTGATTATTTCAAGCCTCTCTTCTGTGGCCATCATTTGTGTTTAAGGGCTGTCCATTTTGTTCTTTATAGTTCTTTCGGTCTTTTTCTTAGCGCAGCAGTCCTTTCATTCATTCTACTGGTTTATTTTCTTACAGTCTTTTCACTGAACTCAGATTCTGCAACTGTTCTTCGCTATGAAGCAGTCGTAAGGCATTTTCCGCTGAGATACGCTGTATTCCAGTCCTTTTGTCCTTTGGCTGTAGCATCTTCCAGAGCTGCCGTGATCCTTCTTTTCATTTAGTTAAGGCGCAGGCACTCTGGGATACATATGCTGGGTTCCTGACTCTTTCACCTCTCGTAGATGTGTTACACGTCCAGTACACAGAGCTGGAGTGCACGCTAACGGGGAAAGGAGAGGATATTCCTATTCCTCCTGGCCTGCAATCACTTCTCCCTTCAGTGCTCCCGCCCTATTTACAGATTACTTTCTTCATTACTTTCATTTGTTTCACAAATGCTCCTGTCCACTGTTATCTCACTACACAAAATCAGCTAGATACCTACCCTCGAAGTTTAAGATACCCACCCCATTTGATAGTAAAAATAAACTTCAGGAGTATTAGTGAAAACATTCAGAACGAGTCATCAACATGTCCACTAGAAGTTAAGTGCCGGCACAGTAACCGAGCTTTGCTGTGTTTTTCTGCTATACTCCAGACTCTTGTATCTTTCCTCAGCCATTAGTTTTTTTGTTTATTATATTATACATCTTTTCTTGTTTTGTTACAGTTGATTTAATAAAAATATTGAATAGTGAGCCAACTTCATTAGACAAATTCACACAATTAACCTTTTGCCACTAATCTAAGCGTACAATATGCATACATGTATTCTATAATCTAGTATGTATGAGAATCACTCCAAAACATGCACCATTACCTGCAATGTGTTTGAAGACAGAAAATATTCCCAGCAATAGTCTTTTTCATATCTGTAACCACGTCGCCTAGCTTCTTCCCAGCCCTATGGGCCAAAGAAATGAAGAAAACCATTTATATTTTCCCCCAAAGCAAAGACTAACTACTTGTCTATTTTCATTTTGGTAACAGTTTAATCTTCTATTGATGTTTTCTGTGTAAAAAGGTCAAAGAATTTTGAAATTTATAAACTGAAAAAACAAACAAAACAAAAAACACCTCCCCCCATGATCCCAATTGTTGTGGTAACCACCACTGAATTTTCAGAACTTTGTACAAGTAAGTACAAATTACAGAACAATATATTGTGTATTTTGTACAAAATGGCAACATACTACACATAATAAAGTAAATGAGAACTGTTGAAAAATTTCAATGCTATCAAATGTTTTTTAACTTCACAAATATGAATTATTTTTTAGCTCTCTACAGAAGGAGGAAAGATAGGGAAAAAGAAAAGTAATACTGAATTAGCTCAAAGAAAAAAAAAACTTTCCTATAATATGTAGTACGAAACTGAGTCTAGAATCGCTGTCTCTGGAAACCAAATTACATTTAAATTTTGCAAAGATGAGTGATAAATGTTTATCCTCTGATACACCTGGCTTTTGGAAGCAGAAAATGTCTGTATTCTAAATAATGTATGATTATAATACTATATCTAAATGTTAAGTCAGAATTTAGGTATAGTTTATTAATGAACAGAGAGAGAGAGACCTTCTCTCATGGAATGTCAATAAGATAGACACAAGTGAATAGCAAATAAAATATTAAATTGTTCATTTGTTCAACTGTTATCAAATCAGAAACAGACTTCTTTTCCAAAAGCGTAAAAATTTAAAAAACTATTACACAACTTAGAAATGAAATTTGTTTTCAAATATTCAACTAATTTTAAACATTCTCACTTAGCAATTTACTCCTAATACCTACGATAATACTGATCTCAAAAAGTTAAACAGGTTCCCGTTATCAGCTTTTCATGTGAATAAACTGTCACAAGACATTTTTTACCTCAAACGCATTCACAACTGTTAGATGGTCACTCTTGGAATCCTTTGCCAATTCCTTTCTTCTTGCATCTGCGACCTTTTCTTTCCCCTTAAAAAATACAGACCCAGGCAACTTAAATGGCTCTGACATTATATATTAGAACATTCCAACAAAATGCTAATGAGAAAACATTATCTAAGCAATGACTATCACGTGTACATAAATGCCTAGCCTTTCTCTTGTCTCTTTCTTACCAATGGAATGACAAAGGGATCCTTGAAGCTGAGACTAGCAGCAATGGTAAGTACGGGGTCTAAGCAACAGAACAGAGCTCCAAAAAGAATCATCTTTCCAATGTGTGGCTCAACTGGTAATCGTGCTAAATGGACTCCAAGAGGTGTCAATTCTTCTTGTTTATCCAAAGCGTTCTGTAGAGTAAGGGTTTATATTTAAAACAGACATTAGCAAACATCACAATTAAACCTAACTTTAGTTTACTTAGAAAAAAGAAACCACTCCTCACTCTCTCAAGCCCAAATAACTGTAATACTGGTTCAGTGCCCGTAGAGGTTACCTTTGGGACTGAGGGGCAGTGCAGTGATTGGGAGAGGGTGGGAGGTTGGCTTTACATTAGGATACTGGAATGTTCTTACTTCTCAACATGATTATTAGTGAGGACTAATGATTACATAGTCCTCACTTTGTGGTAAATCATTAACCTGGACATTTCTGTTTTGCACTTTTATCCTGTATGGGAATGCCATAATTCACAATAAATTTTATTTTTAAATGTGGGCTCCAGCCCCTACTGTTAGCAAGATTTGCTGGCCTTTTCAAAATTTTGTTCCCTGCAAATGATTACATGAAGACTGACTCTTAATTTCATTCAGGAGAGGACACATCATCCTGCTGAGGCTTTAAGGTCCTCTGGTTTACTTTAAGGTCTCTACCATAAAGAGTAAGCTGATTTTCTGAGCACCACACAACTCTCCACAGCTATATTCTATTGGACAGAAACAGGGGAGAGAGGTCACTGGTAGAACTGTACTGCTTCCTACACACCAGTGACCTCACTAAACCTAACATACATTCCAACAAAGAAGGGTAGACAGTAACACAATGCTTTTTCACTCACACGACTTATTACTCTCATTAAAATCTATTGCAGTGTTCTCTGATATGGGCCAAATTCTCAAAATAATCTTCATGGATGACTCGAATAAAACTGAAATATGTAATATACTTTGGCATCCTCTAACCCAGCACCACTCAACAGAACTTGCGGCGATGACAGACACGCTCTATGTCCGGGCTGCCCGGTAACGTGGCAGTGGCTGCTGCACCGGACCACACAGCTCTACCCGCTTTCCCCCGCTCTGGGCTCTGACTCTCAGCCAGTTCTGCGCTTCTCAGCACAGTCTTACGCAGGGCGGCTGCCAGGAGGCCACGTGACTGAGATACTGACACTAGTTTCTCAAAACACTGGCTTCAAGGAAAAAAAAAAAACAAGGAAAAAAAGCTGTAAGAGTAAAATGATAGGTAGGAGAATATGACATTTTAGAGAAAAGTCACCTATTAGTATTCCCTCAACAATACAAGAGTTGCTTTTATAAAACATCCATTCAAAGATTTCAAAATTGTATATAATTTTCTATTAAGCCTACAATGAAAAAAACTGTGTGACAAGGACTTAGTATAAGAACATAATGAAGGTTTCATTTTTATTACTTCCTAACTCGTAATTCATACACCAAGGTGAACAGCCAAACAGTGTATAAAATTGGGCACTGTGAATTCACAGGTATAGCTTGCAGTAATGAGAGTTAGATTATAATTACCTGGCTTATATGCTCTAATACTCTAAGTTAAAATTTGTTTAAAAAGTCAAGCTTACCAGTTCCATCAGGTGTTTTATGGAGAGTGACACTGCTTCATTTGATGGTGGGTCCATTAACCTACTCAGAAAATGAGCAATTCCACCAAGCCTTAAGATCTGGGAACGACAAATATAATTAAACATATATTGTATATTGATGTAACAGTTAGTCCTGCTTGTCACTCACTTGAGTAACGCATCAAACCTACACATGCTCTTCAAGTCAGATATTTTACCAGAGTAAGTTGAAATTATATTTGTGATTCTATAAAAACATATTTAAAGGCTAAAATACTACTTTTTATTATCCACCAACTTATTATTGAGAAAAGTAGTTGGTTAAAATCTCAACAAGTCGATTACCAATTATTTTTGAAATAAGGAAATTATATGAAAATATATAAAATACTGAAAGGAAAAAAAAGGTAAGTACTTTATAAAGAGAAATAAAAATCTTAAGATGTAGTAACACCTCTGGCCATTGTAGCTCACTTGGTTGGAGCATCATCCTGTAAACCAAAAGGTCACGGGTTCAATTCCCAGTCAGGGCACATGCCTGGGTTGCAGGTTCAATTCCCAGTCAAGGTGCACACCAGAGGCAATCGATCAATATTTCTCCCTCAACGTCAACATTCCCCCTGCCCCTTCCCCTTTCTCTAAATTCAATAAGCATGTCCTGGGGTGAGGATTAAAAAAATGATGTAATAACAGTAGCTATCATTTACTGAACACTTACTATGTAGTAAGAAACCTGTACGAGTTTAACTTAACTTGTCCAATGTGCCAAAAGTGGCTTGTCAGGGGAGGTGGTGGGCTTCAGACACAGGCACTCCTGGTTTCAGAGCAGTACACGATTAAATACTTATTAAGCATTCGAAGGAAGTCTAAAAACATAGTTTACTCACACACACAGAAAACAAACATTAGAACGCCATCCCCATTTAATTTTTTAACCATCCCACTAATTTACCTTTATTTGTAAACAAAGTTCTTCTAAAGGAGTTCTCAAGATCTCTGGCAGTTGATAGTCCTCCAGAAGGCTTGCTCGGAGACCATTATACAGATGATAGCAATGGCCAGGTTGAACTCTGAAAAGAAAAACAAAACAAGGGGGGCAGAAAGGAAGCATTTGTCAGTGACCTTAGAAATCCAGAGAGTAGGCAGGGAAAGTAGCCAGTATCTACTTCTTACAAGCCACAGCATAGCTAATTTACTTATTATTTCCTTTTTATTAATCACATATTCCTTCTCCCTATTTTGAAGAGCCTTAAATCCACTATCCATATCCTATGTCCTAGTTTTAAGAAATAAAAGATTTCCTTCCTTACCAAGCATTAGCGCCCCTATTTCTCCTGTGCTCAGTAACAGCAGTCTACTAAGTTGACTCTCTATATGCCTTGTGAACATCTGATGTAACAAACCCTGACATTATGTTAACCCGTCTATATTATTTAAAATGCTTTTAGGTATGTGCTATTTAATGAGCTCTCAGAAGAACGTTGGAAATTTTTTTCCTTCACTGTTTGCTTCTAATGACATGAATGATATTCTTTGGACAATATTAAGGACAGTTGTGAAGAAGTGAGGATATACATGCCATGTATTTTCAAGAAAAACAAATAGTTCTACGGGTTCTTGCTGCAACAGCAGGAGGAGGTATTTTTCCTGTAGGAATAAAAATAAAATCTAAAAATCTTAGCTGTTACAAAAACCCATTGTCTGTTACATAACATGCCTGCAGAAATTAAGGGTGCTTCCACTGAGGAACACATAATATCATTTGCTCTGACCTGCAACATAATTATCAAGCTAATTAGGCTTTGATGAAGAAATTTACATCTTTGGAGCCTACAGAAAACTATGTTCCATTGCAATTAAAACAATGTAATTCCATTTAACCTCCACTAGGGTAGTGGGGGTTGAAGATTTATGCACAATGTAATAAACTACCTAGAAGCCAAGCTATACTGGGATAATCTGCAAAGATTACAGCAAGTATGTCAGAGTTTTATAAACATATTACAAACTTAAATAATGCAAAAAAATGCATGAAAATGAACAGTTAAGTTGAATTATTTGTGTTAAAGACAAATCATTTTCCTACCATTAAGACAGGGAAATTTTTGTATCTTATACTACCATTTACATCAATGGGAGCAAGGTACTTCCCTTGGGTTTTTGTTGGTAACTAATAATGACAAGCCAGCACAGATGTACAGTACAGGAATCAGGAGTCCAGACTGTGGAACCAGATGCCTGGAGTCAAGTCTTGCTACTTAGAAAGCTGTGTGTGACTTTAAAGGGATAATTTAATTTCTTTGAACCTTAATTTCCTTTCCCTTAAAATAGAGGTAATAATCTACCTCACAGCACTGTGCTGAGAATCAAGCAAGTTAATTTATATATGTATATATAAAGTGATTAGGAAACCTGACATTCAAATAGTATTAGTAGTTATTATTAGTAACATGTGCCTTTTAAAAAAGAAATAAAATTATAGACAGTATAACAAGAAAAATAAAAAAATATTAATTTAAATGAACTGAATTAAGGAATGAGGTAGAAAATCATAAAAAAGAATTCCAAAGAAACTGTAATTAAGATTTTCTCATTTAAAAATGTGCTATAGTAAGTTTTAAAACATGTGAAAGAGTAACACATTTTGCTAAAGAAATCTTTTGTGTATTTTTAAAGGCTCAGACAAGGCCCCACCTTACCTCCCAGCTCGACCTTTCCTCTGTTTGGCATTAGCTTTGCTGACCCACTCGGCGGACATTGTACTGATGTTGTTCTGGGTGTCAAAGTGTGTCTCCTTTATTTTTCCTCCATCTATCACGTAAACTACATCATCTATGGTGATGCTGTTTGGAAACAGGTATATAAAACATCAGAAACACATCAAAAGTGCATTTATCTATGAAAAATCTATAGGTTGGGAACTCAGAGCATTTCTATGGGATCAAATGGATTTTAGCAGTTCAGGGTTTCTGCCTCTCTTCCCCCATTTACCAACGTGACGGGACCGGGCACCTCATCGTAGGCAGGACAGCACAGTGCCGATTCTGCAGACGTGTGCCCGACTCTCACTTGCCTGCAGCCGAACTTCACAGCTTGCCTGTGACTTCCGTACCTAGCTTTCCTGCCCCACCCCAGGGCCACAGTTTAGCATCAGCCTCCACACAACAACGTTTCAGCGCTGTACTGGTGTATTACTACCTCCAAGAGAATACATGCATTTTAGAGACTGGCCATACCTAACTGTCAAATTACCAAACAGTACCATCCCCTACCAGCAAAAGGCACACAGAACAAACCTGGTATCAGCTCCCATGTGTTTTTAGGGAAGCTCTGAAAGAATACCTTAAAAGGCTGTTTCGGAAGAGGGCTAAAACATTAGTATAGGCTAAATAAATTTTTAAAAACTGAACAAACCTATTCTACTACCATGATTAAATTAAAAGATTTACTTTTGAGGAATTATAAAGTACTTTGCAGAGAAAAAAGATGAAGATACTTTAATAAGTTATGGAGCTTAAAACTAGTAGTCACCAGCAGCTAACACATAAAACAACCTTTACCTACCTGGTCTCTGCAATGTTGGTAGCAATCACTATTTTCCGAACACCAGGAGGGGTTCTTTTAAATACCTGTAAGAATAAATACATCAAAATCCCAACACACTAACTTCTGATACATTATTCTTTCAGTTAGAGGAATTACTTCAGATACTACCCATTTTTAACACTGTTTGCTGACACATGTATGCATGTAACGTTTATGAATGCATCTGTAAAGTATCCATCACGTTCAATACCACAGAACCAATCTCAATCTCCACAGATGTCAACATCTTATCACAAACAAGAGTTTAAATGAAATACAGTACTTTACAGAATGGTTTTAAACAAAAACTGGAAAGTTAAATATCTTATTGTGTAGTCAATCTTTTTAAAGGAGAGAGAGAAATTTTGTGTAAGGATAAGAGTTATGAATTACCCAAAACTATATGGGTAAAAACAGCAAACAACCAGGCAGGTGCCCAACTCATGAGAATAAGTATTAATGGCTATACCACCACATACTAGCTTTTGAGATTAGACTGGATTTTTAAAAAGTCCTCTTCAAATACTGAATCCTACCAACAATACAGCCTGTGACAAAGTCACCCAAGTAGATGAGAAGACTTGGCTGTAAAGCAAACAAATGCATAAATGTATCCCTATATGTATGAAAGCAGTAGTCAATAGAGAACACGGTGTTTGCCACTGTAGGCACAGATTCCGTAGCAAAGGAATAAAAAAAACTGACTGTTAGGGTGTCAGACACTGAAGTGCCTCCACATTGCAGTGTCTGCTAATAGACAGCAGCCCAGCCTTTGGAACCAAGAGCTCTCTCCCCCCCTCTCTTCCCTTGGGTATGTTCTCTGTATCTAATTCTGTGTCTAATCCTGAATTTGACACAGGACAAAGGAATCAGCAGAAAGGATATTAAAAGTCTTAATAAAAAAAAAAGTCTTGATAGTTTTGTACAAAGTGTGAAAAAACTAGGTGGGAAGAGAGGTAGGCTTTCTCACCCATCTTATTCTACCAGAGCCAATAAACGCTGCAATCCAGATAACGACCTGCCTTTGAGAATGCAGTGTTCATTCTAATTCAGGAAATCTCTGAATCTGGCTGAGCCAAAATATTCAAAACCATAATACTACATTATTGACAAAACAGGAAATTTCATACCTGCAAATATACCAATACTGTAAATCAAAATTTCAAATATCAAGCTGTGGTATGTCATTTTTATTGGTGCTCACATACCCTTTCTCTTTTACTCAGCAACGCCAAACAAGTTACTGGTGAGAACAATCTTTAAGTTTTTCCCTGACACTGACTGACTAATTTGATGTGTGGATTATTCTCTTACTCATGTTTTTGTAAAATTATACCCTGAAGACTCATTTGTGAGGCTCTCAAGTATTTTTTGCCTAGATAACCATGTGAAAATATGCCTTAAAAATAAGAAACATATAAAATGCAATGAGCAGTCTTTTAGGCTTGCCTCATTTTGAAAGACAGTGAACAAACTCAACCACATACCTGCGTCTGGTTAACTGTGGGCATCAGTGAATGTAAAGGTATAATGAGAAACTTGTCTGAAAATTAAACATAAAATTAAACTTTAGGACAGTTGCAGAAAACTCCACCAGACATATACAGAACTCAATTTTAAGAAATTACATTCATATGTTTTAAGTTTCAAAATGAAATAGCTTAAGCCCATCATGATTATTAGCTAATAGAAAGTTTGGTGTAGTACTGCGACGGGAAGGAGGGTGAGTGTTCCAGAAGCAAAGGCAAATTTCATGTTTAGCTGTGGTTACAAAAACGCAATGCTCACTTAAATTGCCAGCAACAGCGCCCAAGTGAATCAAGAAAATGATATTACCCCCAGGGAAGAACTGCTGTTATTCAAAGGAGGTATGATGCCCCCCACGGCTCTGACGACTCTCTGGACTTAAAGAGCAGTGAATGCCGTCAACTAGTATTGCTGAAAATGCTCCATTACTTCTCGGTGACGTGATACGAAACACATCAACCCAAGCAACAGTCAAACCACGCTACTTCACTCAATCAAGCCTGCAGATATAACTTCCCATTTACAGAAAATTCATGAAAAAAAATAATCAAATGAAATGATACCATGAAGATTTCAGACAAATCCAGAAAGCTGATCTAGCATTTTCTGTAAGTCATCACCATGGGAAAAATAAGGAGAGAATGGGAGTCATGTTTTAAAACTGGAGTCAAAGATTATCTGGCCTGACTTTCCTACCGTTGAACAAGCTCACTATGAAGGACATTTTGGGGGCAAAATGGGGAAAACCTGAATGTAGACTGGATTGTTTAATGATGTTAGTAATTAGGTACGATAATGGCACTGTGGTTATAGAAGAAACTGTCCTTACTTTTTAGAGATGCGTGCTCATATATTTAGAGATAACATGTAATAGCTACAACCTAAAAAGCAAAAAACTAGACCACTCTTGGAGTTGCAATGAAACATGTTTCTGTAATACCTGATTTAAACATCACTTGTGACATCAAGAGATCATGTAAAGTGCTGATATTGTCCCAGCCTGGTAGAAAGACCAATATTGCACCATC
This sequence comes from Tonatia bakeri, assembly GCA_004024845.1. NCBI lineage: Eukaryota > Metazoa > Chordata > Mammalia > Chiroptera > Phyllostomidae > Tonatia > Tonatia bakeri. The sequence continues at coordinate 37,560 of PVIA01010025.1, read as the reverse complement.
CTATATGGAGGGGAAATAATCGTTACAAAGGGTCACATAACAAAATACACTAAAAATCTGTGCACACTTAAGTCTTCACTAAAATTATACTACCTCAGGATAACTTTAGCTACTGACTGTAAGTAAAAAGTAAAAGCTCACTTTTTAAAAATAGTATTTATAAGCCAGATTTTTCCATTTGTTAATTCTTTTCTTCAAATAGGTCAAATACCTAAGTCATTTGGTGTTTTGAGATTCTCATTCCTGGTTTCAAAAGCAATTGCTTCCACAGGTCATTTTTAAAAAGCATTTAAGAGGCTCTGTCCGGACAGCTCAGTTGCTTGGAGCGTCACCCCAATACGCCACGGTTGTGCGACCAACACCCAGTCAGGGCACCAACAAGAGTCAACCAATAGCGTATAAATGTGTAGAACAACTAACGGCATTTCTCTCTCCCCCTTCCTCTTTCTAAAAATCAATAAATTTAAAAAAGATGCATTTAAAAAATTGTGTTTTTCTTTTTTCATGGCCTTGATATGAAATAAAATTAAAATTATGTCACTTGAAGAAAACAAAACTAACCTCTTCTTCCAAAACAATGTATCGAATAAGGGCAGCAATCAAATTCAGATCAACTTTATCATCATCCATCATTTCTACAACATCTACAGTACTTGCAGAATACCTAGCAAAGTTAAACAGAAAATCATGAAATACTTAGTGATGTTTCCTGATGTTTAATGTGTTATAAAGTCTGAAAGTTAACTCAATCTGCCAATAGGGGAACAATCAATAGACAGGAGAATTATTAGGAAAATAATAGCGTTTAGCAATCAAAACAGCATAGTATTCAGCTGGAATATGAGACTTACAATAGTCTCCTTAAATACATACAAATTCAAGAAGATAATTCCTGCTTTTTGTTTTAGTCAGTCAGTAGTCACTGTGTTCTGACTTTCAAACAAAATAAACTTACCTTTTCTGCAGTTCCCTTATGTAATCTGGCCAGCGATCTTTATAGATTGCTTCTTTTTCTTCTTTTTCTTGTCTATTTACATGCCCTTGCATGAAACTCCTCTTAAACTGGGATCTGTGTTCTTTTTGTTCTGGAACATATCTAGAATAAAAACATCCTTAAATACCTTCACTTTTTTGAAACTCTTTGGTTTTAGCTATTATCTATAACTTTTTATATTCAGGATTTTTAAAAAAGATTATAAAAAACAATTTCCAGTGAACACTGGAGTTAAATATCAAATTTGTAAGTGTTCATTAACATAAAACCTGACATTCTAGATGAAAATCACTCTTCTCCATCAAAACACACACAACTCTCGGTCATCACAGCAATCAAATTAGAGTGATGTTCCCCTTCAATTTGTTTGCCCTAGAACAAAGATAACATTATGTCCAAAATAATAGTTAATGTCGCCTAGCAAAAGACTCAGATTTTATATACAGGAGATTTCTAAACCTGAGTACATGTAAGAATTCCCTGGAGAGTTTATAAATTCTGAAATCCTACACCTTGTGATTTGGACTCAAGTCTGGCTGGGGTCTGCTAATGCAAGAATTTAACTGGTGGCCCAGGAGATTCAAGAGTATGTTTATGAACACGCAGTCCCACACTTGAGAACTATTCAATTCTGCTCAGGCCCACAGACACACCTAACAGCAGGGCCAGAAGCAGCCTTCAAATCTCTCGTCTGTCCAGAGCTGTGCTACGACTCCACCAAGCTGAAGGGATGGCTATAAGCTGGGTACATCTGCCCCAGGATCCTACCTATTGTTAAGTGGGTTCTGAGAGCATGAAGGTAGAGAGAGACAAAAATGAGCCTAAACTTAACCCCAAAACCCCTCACAGTTCCCCTGGGGGGGCAGCATCTAGACGGAATAGGGGGTTTGGAACATGTTTATTGTGAGTCAAATTACAGAATGACATCCTTGTTCTGCCACTGACTACCTGTGTGACTTTGAACAAGGAATAACTTGCGGATCTTTAGTTTCCCTATTTGAGAGATTAATACTGACAACAGCATTATTAAAAGCAAAAAAGTGACAGAGTAAAAAGCACAGTGCCTGACACAGCAGACACCCAGAGAGTGTTAATCCCCTTCCCTATTCAGTACCTGTGACCCGGGATTGCCCTAAGTCTTCGATACAAATAGAGGCACCAACTTGAGGTAGGGCAACCTGAGACAGAGATTAGTCCTAGTCAGCAGGATGGCTCCCTTCCCAGCAGTTCCAGCAACAGAAGTAACCTTCAACCCCCACCCCAAGGGCCCAATCACAGCCCTCCGTCTCACCTCACCCCACTTCCTTCCCTCCTACTTCCCTGCGGTGCAGCTCTTCTGGAAGGTGAGAGCTACAGTGTCTGCTACCAACTTCTATCCAAGGACCACCCTCCTCCAACTCCCCTCTTAGGGATCACTACATAGATACTATCCCTTTGCTTCAAGACACCCTTTAGCTACAGTTCCTTGTACCTAATTTGTCTTCTAGACAACTTAAGAAAGCAAGCCCTGCCCTGGCTGGTGTGGCTTAGTAGATTGAGAGCCACCAGCCTGTGAACCAAAAGGTCACTCGATCGATTCCCAGTTAGGGCACCTGCCTGGGTTTCGGGCCAGGTCCTCTGTAGAGGACCTATGGGAGGCAACCATGTATCTCTAGAACACTGATGTTTCCCTCCTTTTCTTTCTCTTTGTCCTTCCCCTTCCCCTCACTCTAAAAAAGTAAATAAATAAAATCTTAAAAAAAGAGCAAGCAGTCATTTTGATGTAATTTTTGATTACTGATCCGAAACATAATTTCATTATTGTCGAGCTGTTGACAATTAATATTCTCTTAGAAAACAAGTGGCAAATGTGCTGTGGTAGGAAGTAGACACATCGTGGATGGTGGAATTGAGGAAGGGCATAAAAATTTTTGGACCATCCCGACTGGTGTGGCTCAGTGGTTTGAGCGCTGGCAGGGAGTAAGCAAGAGGCAACCACACACTGATGTTTCACTCCCTCTGTTTCCCTCCTTTCCCCTCTTTCTGGGAATATGTAAAAATTTTTAAGAAAAATGTATACACACTGATAAAACCAGGGCATGGGAGACCAATACACCATCCTCTCCCACTTTTAGTATGCTCCATGCTCTGACATACACACTTCTCCTTTCTTTGAACCTCACTGCTCCCCTGCCTTGCCCAGCCTATCCTGCTATCAGTGAGCCCATTCCCAATGCACTATTTTCGCACACAGGCCAATCGTACCTTAAATTAATAGCATACATGCATCCCTGCCTAGAAGTTGTGAAGTATGTACCAAGTCTTTCCCAACTTGTATGCTCAGACCCTGGTACACAAATGCAAGACATGAAGTTCACAAAATAATGTCCACTCAAAATTCAGCTGACTCTTCTCCATGTAAAATACACAGAGGACCTTTCTTCTCCCCTTCCCACGAGTAATCTTCTCGTTTAATAAGTAAACTGTGGAGTCTTGAAAAAATCTCATCACAGTGTTTCTACATCTGTCCACATCCTCATGTTTACTAGAGGCCAGGCACTGCGCTATGCACTAGTACAAAGACAAACAGGACAAAATCCTTGACCTCGAAAAATACGAAATCTAGCGCAAGAGGCAAATATAAAGAAAACCATTACATGGCAATGAGGTAAGTGTTGTATGGGACATGATGCAAGTGCTACAAGGAGTCCCCATGAGAAAGCAGCTTGTTCTGTGACAGGTGTCACAGATGGCTTCAAGGGCAATAAAGCTGGGATTTACTTTTACATAATCAATAGTTTATAGTTGAAGGATGGAGAAGGTGGCAAATTAAGTCTAAAATGAGGAAACAACATGTAACAAAGCAAAAAGTCACGAACAGAAGGGCAACGGCTGGCACAGTAGGGAACACTGCATTTACGATGGGCAGGCCAGGGGACGCACGAGGCGGCCACAGGATGGGCCAGACTGTGCGGAGCCTTCAAATGACGAGCTTAAGGACTGGAAGCTGATCCAGTGAGGCTCTGTGGCCCCAGCCCTTTCCTCGTCAAAATACAAATACAATCCTGCACAGCTCCTTGCAGAAGGCAGCCAGCAGCTGAGGGCCAGCATTGAAGGGATCACTAACTTGAGCATAGCAGTGAGGTGCTCTGCTGCAGGCCATGATAACCCAACACAGGCTCTTAAACAAGTATTTAAAGGGAAATCTCAGGGGCACTGTCTAGGGGGAGAAAGTCACATGAGCAGATGTTTTGGGAAAATACATGGCAGCATTTGAGAGAAAACCATAGTGCCAAAGGAGGAACTATTATATTAGCACGAAAGAGACAATACAGATCTCAAGAAAAAGAAATAAAAGTGAGAAGACATATATTCAAGACAAAAGCTCTTAGGGTTTGCATTTTGGGGGGTGGTGCGCAGGAGAGGAGTACAGAATGACTGAATGTAATTTGGTTACTAAACAAGTAAAGCACTGAACTTATAACTCCTTGATAAACACTGGCTTTTCTGATGTACGGCTTAGACAACTGGGTGGAGGGTAACATTAGTACTCATTTGAAGGCTTAATTTTTCTGGCGGAAGCACGGTGGGAATGCGATGAAAGAGATTTTCATTTTAAAAATGTGAGGTTCAAGGTGTCTGTGGTACTGGAATGCTGTGGGATGAGTCAGACGACGGGCTCGGAGTCCAGGGAGGGCTTCGGCTTTGAAGCTCCAGCTCAGAGCCATGCAGATGCAGGAGTGCGCAGTCAGGGATAAACACACAGAGAAGCCACACAGGCGAGCAAAGGCAGCGAAGAACTTAGGGGAAAATCGTATTTGAAAGGAGGGGCATGGAAACCTGCGAAGGAGAAGGGGAAAACCAGGTAGGAGAACCAGAGTGTCCTACACTTGGCTGCACAGGGATCTCTGTAAAATACTGATTCCTGGCTACTTTACCAGACTTTGTAAAGTAACGAAGATACGGGGTGTGATCGTGCTATCTGGGTTTTAAAAGTCTGAGGGTGATTTTAATTTGCATTTGGGAATCCCTGATTGAAGAAAACACAATGTTTTCGAAGGAAATGGTTAAGGTGAGTTTCTGAATTAAAGTCTGACAGAAAAGGTGGCATACTAGTATTTTTAAACCTTTTTTATTTCCAAATATTCACTTACCTTATTTTTTCTATTATATCTTCCAAAAGATACTCCACAACCGGAAACGTAAAACCAGGTATGTGTATCATTGGACAGTTACCTATTGCGGTAAACAAAATACAAGTCTGTACTCAAATGTTCAAAATAAAAACAAACAGTATAAATAAGACAATCAGTCTGTTACTTTTTTCAACTTCAGAAAATGGTCCTGAACTTTTACCACTCTATCCTATTTTTTCCCTATTATCTAGTTCCATGTAAAGCAGCAGCCTAGTCTTCACTCGGCCCCTTCTTACTGCTACTGAACTGTACATACAGCTCACGGTTCTAAAGTGACGCAGAACACCGAAGGATGAAGAATTTTCACTGGAACACAAAACCCATTAGTCTGAAGTCTACTTTCTCTTCGTCAGCCAGGACGGAACCGCCAGACCCTTTTTTACTGAGAGCTGCATATGAAGCACTGCTCCTGTGGTACACAGGGTTAGGAGCAGAAAAAAGTAGTCAAAACAAGACCAAACCTAAAACTATAGTGTTACTTACTATTTTAGAATCATTGGTTAAAAAGATTCTTGGAACTTTTTGAATGTTATTCATATTCTGTACCAAACAAACAGTAGACCCTGTAAGCCAAGGTCAACACTGCAGCAGAGGTCACATCTGAGGCGGCATCACAGCCCAGCCTTCGACTTTCCTAAGTCTGAGGAAGTCAATGCAGTTCTGGACACCTCACGGAAAACACACACATGAGCGACCCAACCAGACTCCCAAGGCTTGGAGAGTAGCTGGCTGAATACACAAACATGTAGGAAACACGGCTCTATTCCATTTTACCTCCCTCCCTTCTCCCCACCTTCCCCAAGTATAAGCAGGAGAGAGTCATAAGTTTAAAAGAATATACTTTGCAAACTTAGTTTCAAATCCTCCTGACCTTCTGTTAATTAGACAACCTTAGGTAAGCTACTTAACTGTGCTGAGGCTGTTTTTGCATCTGTAAACATGAAAATAACAGCATATACCTCACAAGATATTATGAGAATTAATAAAGTGCCAAATATACTTACTGCCTGGCATATTGAAGGTTTTCCATAAATTGTCACTGGTATTTATGTTATTAGAAAACTGCCACTCTAGCCTATGACAGCACATAAAAGCCACAAAAGAATCATGAAAAGTTTATAAAATTATTCAAATTTGTGGTTTGACTTCATTGATGCCAAGTTAATTATCTGGTAATTATCTAAAGTAATAACCATAAATTTTACTCACCGAAATATTCTGAAAATTTCTCAGCATTCAGAGTCGCACTCATCAGTATCACCTTCAGGTCAGGTCGGTAACTGAGAAGATCTTTAACAACAGTCATCAGAACGTCCGACTGCAGATTTCTCTCGTGGATTTCATCAAGCACGATGTGGCTAACACTGGACAGATGCCTAAAAGCAGAAGCGCGGTGAAGTGGGCAACTCAGTACAAAAATTAAAAGATGGAACCAAAAATCAGTAACATCCAATTTAATAACTACAGCTTTTGATAAGATTTAACTAAATATTCTGAATTTAAATACACTCACGGGTCTGACTGGAGCCACTGAAGAATGATTCCTGTTGTACAATATAAGATAGACCCCTGTTTCCTTGGCAACCGGCTGTGAATAAAAGACACAAGTTAACAAAGCTTGGTTTTCTTTACTAGTAAAATACTAAGTACCACAGACATTTAAAAGAAAAACTTCGATTTAAGAAACACTTAGTTTTAATATCTACACGCTTCATTTCCTAGTCACAGGAACGCCTACGATAAGGGAGTAAGAAGCACTACACTCAAGCTCATCACACATTACTTTTGTTGTCATGACATTAATAATTTCTTTTTAAAGGCATAACCGTTCACATTCAGAAAATGAGCCATTACTTATGGCCTAAACGTCTGTTCAGTAACTGGAAAGCCAGTTGATTTAAAAAGGTAAATGGAATCTTGGCCTCTAGAAAAGAACTAAGAAATGCAGTGAAGTGGGGTAGGGGTTCAAGATGACAAGTTCCATGAAGCTGATCAGGGGCTGGGTGGCGGCACCAAGGCACAGGACACCAGCTCCTTTCAAGGCAAGCGAAGGTCTTCCGGTGTGCGTCCCGGAAACGAGTTACGCTTCTAATCACTCCACAATACAGAAGACATTCAAATGGCAGTCCAGTTCTGAATTTGGGTTAAAAAATGACTGTGGGTCACAAGCCGCCTGTGTTTCAGTTACTTTAAATGCTAATTCTAATGGTAATAATCAGCAGAAAAATGGGAAAAATCTTTTTTTTTAAATCTCCAACTCCAATTTTTCACTAAAATCTACTTGTAAACAAGAAGTGAACATTCTTTACCTCTGGAGACGAATCTGGTATCCAGTACTATTACCACTGCCACAAGACTCTGCCCTTTCTGCAGCCACTCTCTCTGCAACCTTTAATTAAAATACAGTTACAAATGTGATTTCCTTTAGTACAAATATTCTGAACATCCACGGAAATCTGCAATCGCTAAGAAACTGTTCATCTGATTTTCTAGAGTTAAAAAAAAGAGATATTAAAATCTGACCCAATACTGTGAGTCCATTAGGAGCTGCAGACTACTTGCTTGTGTTTACTTCTCATTTCCTCTTAAGCTCTCCAAGGTCAAGTTCTCTCTCATCACTCTTTTCAAAATGTCTTTCTATAACCATCCTCTCATTTTCTCTCCTTTTGATGTCTTTTTTAAAAGACTTTACAAAACTTGCGTGCAATTTGAAAGTAAATATATGTTGATATATTCTTTTTGTTTCTTTTTGTTAGAGACTGGTGTTTCTTAATTCCTAGTACCTTAATATCTGATTATGTTCTCAAAGTTATGGCTGCCAAAAGTAAGCTCTGGATAGATGAAATGTTGTTATAATTGACACTGATTTGAGTAACTGAAAATAACCAACAGCCATCTTGTGACAAGAAACAGAAAATGACATGATTAATTTTTAAGAAATAATTCTTCAGAACTAAAACTTCGCAATCAGTATATCCCATATACACAATTATTTCACTTTATAATACTTACAGGACTATCCATTTAAAACCAACAGATCTTGGAATTTTTTTTTTTAAAAAAAGCTACTGTCAACACTACCCTAAAGGAAAATGAAAAATAAAATGAAGGGCTTTATTTAAAAACTGAGAGATGACTTACTGAAATGGCACTAATTCTTCTAGGCTGAGTACAAACGATCCTGCATGCAGATCCGTTTCCTCTTTCGATGTAGTTATCCAAAATGAACTGAGTCACTTGGGTGGTTTTTCCACAACCAGTTTCACCACTAATTACTGTCACCTGGTTATTATCGATCATCTTTACCAATTCCTATTACAAAAGGAAAAATAAATGAATGACATCGCATGTTAAAGCTAAAAAGACAGTTACCGAAATTCTATGAAACTGAAGGTGATTGCCTCTAACAAACACTAAATATTTTTAAATTTTGTTATGTGCAGTGCTGGCAGTTTGGATATCTGGATCTATCAGTTTTCAAGAGCTAAGCACTAAATTATTACATAAACAGAGCCAAGGCAGTGTTACAGAAAAATATAGTGGTAAAAACAAAAAAGGAATAGCTCATAGGTTCCAAGCATAAGAATTAAAATGCATTAAGAATGGTGACGTGGGACTATTGAGTATAAGGCAAATATCCCTAATACCTAAATAACCACTAAAGACATTAAGGATTTATATGATAATTCAAAATATAGCTTTGTCTGCAGGATAAGTTTTATATATTGCTTTAAAATAACTGAGTATAATTTAAGATATTTCTTTCAAATAATTAAAGATTTTAAACACCTAAGCTACCAAAAAAAACATTTTGTGAAAATTACTTTTTAAACTCTAAAGATTTCAATTATGGACATAATATGAGCAAACTTCACAAATATTATTTCATAACCATTTTTTCTTTTTGTTTTTCCACAATTCAAAAGAAAAAAATGAACTTCCAAGAAAATCCTTTAGAGAAAGGCTCATTAATTTATCTCTTCTTAGTACAATACTTCGTACAAAAAAAGTTGTACTTTTAAGTATTTTGCAAATCAAATTAAGTAGTGCATAATCATTTACCTTTTGCATTCCAAATGAAGGCAGCTTTTCCCTGAAATGCTAAAATTAGAACAAAATGTTACAAATTTTCACCAAAAACCAGAAATTATAACCTGATAATCAAAATATATCAACATACTAGAATATATAAGTATTTTATTGCCCGACAGCTTATGGGAAACATTAGGACTTAAAAAAGAATTTCACTAAAAAAAAAAAAAAAACTTAGTTTTCCCTTTTGTTTTTGAAACATTGAAAAATAAAATTCTATCACATCCAGCAGAGTGGAGGCGCCTTGTTGGAGTTAGTGACAATGAAATCTATCATCTAACAGCATTCTTTCAATCCCTAAGTTACTTTTACATTTTTTCTATTTGTTCTATGTATTCATCTTAGATTTGATTTCCACACCAGATCCTTTTCCTACCCATAGATCCACACCATTTATTAATGCATTAAGCACTGGAATACATTGAAAGATTATTTCTGGGTACTTGCCTTTGAATATAAAAGACAGTTTAAAACAGTATCAGCAGTAATAAAATGTGGTACTGTCATTTAAGAATTATAATCTTAAGTCAAACCTGGAGCCTCAAGGTTTTATCTCTGGGCTACCACAGATCTGAAAGAAAAACCTTTACATAAAAAATAAGTAGCTGTTTCTGACACTTATGAGCTACTCAACAAGATTTTGGTGAATTACAATTAGAATACGAAAGAGAATGACGGTTTCTTTTCTGTAACTTTTACATGATAATTTCTTTCTAGTTTTGAAAACTTCTATGGACCCCCACTCCTCCCACACTACATAAAAATGACACACACCAAGCAGCAGCACTATGGTTCACACTGAACTAGGTATATCATGTAACATAAAAAAAGAATCTTCAGTGGTATTAAAAGAAAAAAGTTTTAACAAGCCCTATTTATTGAAAAGAAAATTTGCAAAATTAGAACTATACTAGGTAATCTAGTATATTATTGCCGTGCTTGTGTTTTAATTTCATGAAACATCATCCTTGCTAATTTTTGCCTACTGAGTTTGTCAGGATGGAGCATGTGTCAAAGCCCCTAATACTATTCTATTGAGATATAGCTGACATATAACACCGCATTAGTTTCCGGTATAAAACATAATAATCCACTATCTGTATATATGGTAGACAATCACAATAAATCCAATATCCACCATTATACATAGTTACAAACATTTTTTTCTCGTGATGAGAACTTTTAAGATCTACTCTCTTTGCAATTTTCAAATACAAAACATTCAGCATTATCACTAACCATGCTGCACATGCCCTGCTTGTCACGGTCAGGTGACTTGTCCCAGTGCTATAAAACTGAGTTGGTGTGGTGACTTAAATGAATTCTAGTGCTCTAAGATAACAAGTCACCATACTTTTCTTTGTAATTCCTTTCATTATAATTTTTAACGTATTTAAAAAACATTTCTTTTTTTTTTTTTAATTGAAAATCTTTTGAGGCAGGTACTTTTTTTTTTAAGATTTTATTTATTTATTTTTAGAGAGGGAAGGGAGGGAGAGAGGG
>PVIA01010025.1:0-26696 GCA_004024845.1 Tonatia bakeri | reverse complement strand
TAGTAATATCCCAAGTAGTTAAATGCAACTGTCTTAATATGTAAGTATATACAAGCCGTCCTAGGAAATTTGAAACTAGCATTAACCGTACTTGATTTCTATATACGTAAATACTGCTAAAGAGAGAACTACAACTCAGTATTCTTTCCCAAAGCAAGTACACCTTTCACTTCCTAATTTCTAGCTGTAACCCTGAGATGAGGTGATGGGAATATAAACTGAGGACAAGGAGTGTCTTATGAGCCTTTGGACAACACAGCACAATGACGGGCATCTAGCAAGTGGAAAATTAGTGTTTATTAAACAAATCTTGAAATAAAGTAAAAATATAACACATCACACCAAGAAAGATTAAAGAGTTGAATTCTTAAAACACATCTGAATTTCAGACCAGGTTCTCTTACTAGCTATGCACCTTAGGTCCCTTAATCTAAGATTCTTTCTCCTCACCTGTGATAAAGCAGCACAGCCCCACTCAGGGTGTTGGGAAGTCTAAGTGACTAGTACATGTAAAGCCTTTACACCCTGTCTGGCCAACAGGAAGATGACCAAATGTCTTTCTCTCGCACATTTCTCCTCCTAACTTTCTCTGTACTGCATCACTCAACTTTAATTGAACATCTGACTTCTGTCCCCTACACAAAGTAAAGACAGTAGCCAATTCTCCTTGTTCCTAAGATAGTAAAAGCTCTACTCTCAACCATGGGATGAGTGGATTCATCTTGAAATCTCCTCTATCCTTACATTTTCACTCAATAGGAATCAAAAACCTACAATTTGGTCCTCGACAACCTCAGCTCTCTGTTCTAAACAGGATATCCTATCTTAATCAGCAACAGTGCGTGCGCCCTTTCTTTCCCACAGGGAATGTGACTGATACTCTGCCTTCGTCTAAAACAGCGGTATCTGCATATGAAAGACATGGCCCTCAGAATTTTTACCTTAAAAAGAACTCACACACACACACCAACATTTTTTTACATCTATCTCTAGAACATGCATAAACCATACAACTTTATGGTTCAATAGGAAGGACCTTAAAATATCTTGCCCAACAGGAAAAGAAAACACTAGGAAAAAAAAAAAAAAAGTAAGGGCAATTTTAGTTCCTGTCACAGTCCTATCTTTCAAATGTTGAACATAAGCAAATCATGTAACTTTTGAGGCATTTAACGGCATCATCTGAAAAAGATCAAATCATCTAGAAGAAACTTCACAATTCTAACCACCTTGTCATTTATGACATCTCCCTAAACTGGCCCAGAAAAGTTAAACTCAAGAATGACTTTTTCATTTGAATCACCATTTTCAAACACTTCTCCTCCTCGCCATATAAGCTACCACGGATGAGATAGGCTGCCGTAGGTTATGTGTTATTCCAGTCCTGTTGCTTTTCTCTATTTTATGGGAGGAAAAAATTCGAAAGGAAAGCCTGTTGAATCTCACTGATCTATTCCATGTAACTAATTCTAACCACAAATATATTTTTATCAAGTTTGTGAAGACAAGTAAAATGTTTTTCCACATCTTGCTTCCCATTACCTGCATTTCAATATACCGAGGGTCAGTTTTTTTCTTTTGTAAATCTTCCAGTAACTGTTGGTCTAAGGTTACATCTGGTTTATTTTCTTGCAAAAGATACTCAGAATCTCGGTCAATGTATTTGTCTCTGACTCTAAATGTCCTCTTTTCTTGATTTATCATTTTTTTTTCCTGATCCTCAAATTTCTTCTCTGAGTATGGTTTGTTCTCAGCAGGAGCTTCAGTACCGTATCTATTTTGACCAAAAAAAGAAAAAGAAAGAGGGTTAAATAACCTGAAACAAAACAATATGCTGTTGAATTATTTCAAAAGTCACCAAAATCAAAAGATTTTATTTTTTTCTCTTAGTAGAGCAATCATCAAAACACATATTCTTAAACTAAAATTCTTCCTCCTTCCAAACAGATAACGCCAGTTAAGTCATCCTTGTAGTGATTACTTCTGTGAACATTCACACAGTCACTCCCCCTTCGCAACGGCGTGTTTTATGCGCCTCGTTGTATTTCACAGCTTCACTTCTCCCTCCTACCTCTTCTGAGCTATAACGGGGCGCCACACTACACAGTCCCAGAAAACTTTTACCAATTTTCTCTCTAAATGATGCAGTTCCTGTGATTTTCTTAAAACAGCCCCAATATAACTTCTTGTAGGTCTCCCCCAGAGAACTTTGTTACTACAAAGATGATAGGGATGAAAAACAATAATTTACCTTAATGAATCTCATATGCAGATAAACTATTCCTATCTATTCCTATCACTTAGCTTTTCTGTAGGAATGAATATGCCATCTAATCATTACCGTTTTGTCAAATTTGCTTCATCTACATAAGAAAAAAAGTACTTTAAGGCTACATTCCACTTAGTAAAATAAGTCTAAAAATGTAATTTTTATTATCATTTTTCTCCTAGCCAATGCTATGGAGTAAGTGTCACTCCCGGCCCATCTTTTAAGAGTACTTCTGTTTTACCCATGGTCCTCAGGAGCAAACCAGGATATCTGGGAGTCCGCATCTCTATCACTCTTCGCGTGGACAGAGTGCAGGAGCTGCACAATCTGTTCCTCTCGGTGTTCGTCCATGTGCACCACGGCTCTCTATTTTATGCAAAGAGAAAGCATCCTCAACAACATGAGAAGGCAAGTGCAAAATTATCTGATAAAAAGTAAAGGTAAATACATGTTCAACAAACATATATAAAAGAAAGTTAAGTTTCCCCACACTTGCCCTCTTGCCCAATTCCTAGACCTGGTGCTAACATTTTCTTACATATCCCTCAAGATCTTTTTTTCTACTATATATGTATATAATTAGCTGTAATATAACTGTCAAAAAAAAAAAGATATTTATCTTCCTTCCTAAAACTCTGGTTTCCCTTACTTCCTACCCTCCCATTTTATGATTTTGTTCTCTCAAATTTTCACAGATACCCACAATTGAAGTTAAAGAAACCCAATATTCTGCTTAAAAACAACTACATTAAAACTGGAAATACCACTTTGGTTACAATGAGCATTTTAAGAGCCTTTTAAACTTCTTACACTAAAAAGAGGAATAAATGGGGAAGAAGACTGAGCTGAGAGAAAACAAAATGATCATGCTCATGAAGATGACAGTATGAAATGGCAAATGATTCAGTTTCTTCACAGAATGAGAATGATAAAAAACCACACCAGCCCTAGCCAGGTGGCTCAGTGGGTGGAAGCATCACCCCACATGCCAAAGTCTGCAGGCTCGATTTCCAGTCAGGGCCCACACCCAGGTTGCAGGTTCAATCCCCAGTTGGGGCACATGCCTAAAGTTGTAGGTTTTGATCCCAACCAAGTCAGGCATGTACGGGAGGCACCCGTTCAATGTTTCTCACATCTATGTTTTTTTTCTCTCTCTCTCCTTCCCTCAAGTCAATAAATGTATCTTCCGGTGAGTATAAAATATATACATGTGTTTGACATATATATATATTGTGTGTGTGTGTGTGTTCCTTTATGTGAGAAGTGGCCAAAAAGTTTGAAGGCCACTGTCTACCTCCACACTCCACATCTCACCACACTCCACAACCATGCTCTTCCTCCAGCTCCTTGAGCATGCTCTTCCTGGCCTTTACGTGTGGCACATGCTGCTGCCCCTGCCTGAAAATCCCTTTCCAATCCTCAAATCCCAAACACAAACACACTTTGCTATCTTTCAAGTTTCCGAGTAAGGGTTATATCCTCTGGAAAATCTTCCTGATCCTCCTGGGGTCAGGAAACAGCACACATTCTCTTCATTGCAATACTTTAACATTGTATTCCAACCATCTATAACACCTAATACACCCTATCTCTGTAAGATAAGAACTGTTATCTGTCGTATTAACACAGTGCCTAAGATACTATCTCAAACCTACTAGGTCCTCAGTAAATATTTGTTGGAAGAGTAAATCGTTATAATACATTCACTTGGTAAACACAGAGATTACTTAAAAAAGTGAAACTGATGGAAATGGCTGAAAGTAATCAAAGGCAGGATGAACTAATTATTAAATAATGCTCATATATAAATAGGGAAAATGGAGACATTTTAGAGAGTGGAATGGTACGAGAGCTGTAAGAAAAAAAGCAAAAATAACCGTTATGTTTACAAAAGTCATAATTCCATCAGATTGCCGACTGAGCTCAGAAAGGTAAGTGCGCAGAGGGAAACCTGGTACACTGCGGCTAGATTCCCCAGGTCTCTGGAGCACACGTTAGGACGCCACTGAAATGAACTAGACTGAGACAGATGTGACCTGCTTCTAATCTCAAGTTGAGAACTAGAGAATGAGATGACTTACTGTTTGCTTTTAAAAGATCACCATGAGTGGCTCTACAAAGGACAACTAGTGGAAGCTAGAAGACCAGTAAGGAGGCCAGGAACAAAAAACAAAATGGCTCGACCTATGGTAATGGCTGTGGTTCGATTGGGATATATAAAGCAGGCAGGACAAATCTGCTGAAATAAAAGAGAAGAGTCACAGATAAATCCCATTTTGGCCTCGGCCAGTGAATAAACTGTAGTGGCATTCACTGAAATGGAGGTTAGAGAAGGGGCTGGGAATCGAAAGTCCCACAATGATGCATCACACAACTGGTTTCAGGTGGAAATAACAATGAAGAATTACTCCAGATTTATGTAACTTCTCATCCGTTAAAGTCTGATTTCCCAAATTAAGACTGTAAGTTACTTCAATTTTATTTCTTCCGATTCCCATAGCAACGTAATAAAACCTTGTGTAAAACGAGTAAGTGGAATTTGATAGAGAAGTTACTGTGGGTGTGTGGCTGTTTTAATACTTAAAACAAAAGCTGGGCTATTCTGAAAGCTCTACATGCAAATCAGTGCTTGGCAGCTTTTGTTCCCGGCAGCCCTGTATCTAATGCAGGTCGCTGGTTTAGAGTTTGTCAGGCAAAAGTCTTCAATAAAAATGACCATAATTCCTTTAAGAGAAAGGGCTGCCAAAGATACTATGGTAGTGACACCCCAACAGTTATTTTCGGTTGGAACCTTAAATTAACGTTTCCTTTGTCCACAGTTCCGTCGTCCTTAAGCAAAGTATACATTCAGCCTACATAAATCCTAACAGCTTCAGGTAAAAGGCGCATGGCTAACGTTTAACTATACAGCATCTTCTGCAGGAAGCTTTATCATAACACGTTTGCACTTCATATTCGCTACACAAAGCATTTATGCTAGTTAAGAAACCAAGAAAGAAGAATAAAATTAAGGGAGGCAAAAGAGAAAAGAGAAGCTATTGTGCACTTGCATTATCGAGTCTCGGATTACCTCCTGCCTCTCGGCTTCCTTGTTCTTCTGTCCCTGTTTCTTTGCGTACCACAAGCCGATTTCGCGGCCTTTCAGGTGTCCAGGATGCCGGCCGCGGCCTCCTCGACCACCCCCTCCTCCGCCGCCGCCTCCGGAGCCTCGGTTCCCTCCGTGGCCCCCTCCATGACTTCCTCCACAGCTCCCGCCGGAGCTTCGGGGCCCACCATCGCGGCCCCAGTTCTGATGGTAGTCATAGCTCATTGTCCCAGCGGACTACAATACGTGAGAACCTGTAACCGATAGAAATGGCGACGGGACCGGAAGCGAATGTACGTCCACTTCCGCTTAGCTTCCGGCGCCCGGAGAGAGAGGGAGGGTCCTTGAGCGTCACAGGAAGCAATTTCCGATGACGTCACCGGCAATCGCGAGAAGTCTGCTTGCGGTTCCCTTCGTGGTGTACTTACTTGCATCGTGAGGGAACGCTGGCCGAGGGCTCACAGGTTTTATTTTCCTACCTCCAGCGTGTGAAGAAATGGGTTCTACTTTCTTACTCTTTGTGGTAAAATCCGGAGTCTGCGTTCAATTAGTAAATATCAACACAGTAAAAGAACCTGTAGGATGAAGCATTCTCTCCTAAAAGTCCCTAAAGAAATGAGTTTATCATATACTTTTTTCTAGTGATACGCCTTGGAAACAGGCTGGCGCATGTTTCAAATATTTAATTAAGTAAAACAATGCCCCTGCCTTTTTCGAATGCTTATCACTATTTACTACTACCTTTAGCCAACAGCATAAGATGAGCATGTCTAGCCAAATTCAGTGCACAGCAGTTAGACAACTAAATAAAACATCAGTTGAAGAGTCGTGTTCATATGAAGTTATCCATGGTTGATTGACCAGCCCACTGTTCTCAAACAAGGTACTAAGCCACACAGGCTAGGATGTTCACCAGAAGATAATCGGTTTATTTAGACTTGTAACTGATTTAAAGGCACTAGGGATATTCACTGATAAGACAAGCAGGGCATTAGCTTTCATTTGTGTACAACCTTGAGAAGATAAAGGCTAAAGAAATTAGTGTGCAGCGAGTTAAGAAAGGGAAATGCCATACACTGGGAAGGGGTTCAGCATACTGCCTTGGTGACATAAAAAATATTGTGAGCAGAGGCATTTGGTTCCCTGAAATTGCTTATCTGCCTAAAAGCAGAGCCTTCCTTTGGCTCCTTTGAGTAGAAAGGAATGGATGTGGCAAGAGCGGGTGGAGAGAAACTAGTTACCAGCCTGTAATGTAGGGTGGCAAATAGGATGACAGATCGAGATGGGATATGGGAAGGACTGGAATTAAGAGATATTAGGAAATAAAATTAAGATTTGCTGAATCATTTAATGTGGAAAATTAGAGGAAAAGGTCAGATGACTTTCAAGTCTAAGATTTGAAAGTCTTATTAAATAAGGCAGTACCACATCCTGAAATGAGGAACATAGGATGAGGAGGGTTATTTTGGTTGGAGGGAGAGTTAATGTGTTTAAATTGTGTATGTAGAGTTCGAGGAGCCTATGAAACATACAAATTGAGATGTCTAGAAAGCAGTTGGTTATATGAGTTTCAAGTGCAGAGGAAGCAGACTGAGATTATACATTTCGGGAGTCCTCAGCTAATATTAAGACTATAGGAATGAACAGTTCCAATTAAAGCACCCTTTGGGCTCCCCTGATGTGACCACGTATGAATTGTTCAATAGGTAGGATGAGGTAGGCATATTGGAGATGGTGGGGGGGAAAGAGTGCGGGTTGTTAGGTGAGAGAGTGTTATGGACAAAATGTGTCCCCTTGAAATTCATATGTTGAAACCCTAACCTCTCAGTGTAACTACATTTGGGATATAGCCTTAAGGAAGTAATTAAATTAGAACACAAAGGTGGTACCCAATACAATAGGACTAGTATCCATGTAAGAAAACAAAACAAAACAAAGAGCTTGCTCTCTGTCCCCAGAAGAAAGGTCATGTGAGAACAGCTCTCACAAGAAACAGCTGGCATCTTGATCTTAGATTTCATGGCCTCCAGAGCTGTGAGAAAAAAGTTTCTGTTGTTTATGTCACTGAGGCTTAAACTTGCAGCATTATGTTAGGGCAGCCTGAGCAGAGTAATAAAGGGAGTATGTGGGGAAGAGAACTACCATTGTTTGCTCACTAAGAATTTGCTAGGTAGTGAGCTAGGTGATTCATATCTGTGATTAGGAGAATAATGACCCCCTCCCAAATATTTCACATCCTAATTCCTGGAATCTGTGAATATGTTGCATTACATCGCCAAGGGAATTTAAAATTGCTAATCAGATGACTATAAAATGGGGATAGTATCCTGGATCATCTGGATGAGCCCCGTAGCTATAAGAGTCCTTCAAAGTGGAAGAGGAAGGCAGAAGAAAAGTTCATAGTGATGTGATATGAGGACTCAAGCAGCTGTTGCTGGCTTTCAAGGGGGAGGAAGGGGCCCAGGGGCCAAGGAGTGCAGAGAGCCTCCAGACCCGAAAAAGGAAACGGATTCTCCCTTAGGGCCTAGGGAGAAGAGTATCCTGCCAATGCCAATGAAGACCCTTCTGTACTACAGAACTGTAAGGCAATAAATTTGTGTTAGTTAAGATTCTGAGTTCATGGTAATTTATTGTGCCAGCAATAGAAAAACAATGACAGTCCATATTTTACACAATCCTCATGAAAACCCCAGGGAGAGGTAGTGTTATTTTTTCAGATGAATTATTTCTCTTCATTTCATGTTTGTTGATCCTAAGCAGAATCTTAGTTATGAATTGAAAATTACTAATTTTTCCTGATGTCTTCAGCATACGGTACAGCATACATAAGGCTATTGCTTTTGGCAGACGCTTAGCACAAGTGTCACTGTAGTAAAAACCTGCACAGAAGAGTGATTTTTGAAGAAAGATCAGAAAGATATTGGTGAGAAGAAAAGTGTCATTTGTTACTGGGTTTGGGGGTTTTTTCCTGCCTTGGTTGGAACCACAAGAATTCTTAGGTTACCTAGTGCCAGAAAATGAATGGTGGGACTGATTCACTATAATCGACATTGTTACTCTAACTGATGCTCTGCCATTTATTGTGCTCTGTGCATGCTAAAAGGTGTCCTTTCCACTGTTCTAAAATGTCCTCCTGCTGATCTTTTGGTTGCAGACCCACCGTGTTTGACATCTAACCTTCATAGGCATCCACCTCCCAGTCCAGCCACCTGTGCGTGAGCCACACAAGACTGGGGAACTACCACAGTTTTCCTAGTCTCAGGGAATCTCCTATTCTTCGTCTTCCTTACCCCAGCCCTGGGAAACAACTCATGAAATTTTTCATGGGTCTAATATTCATGAAGACCTGGGTGGAGATTTTTTTAGTGTTCCCCTTGGAAAATAGAACCCTTAATTGATTCTTACTTCCTCTTGTAGTGGGGAGAGGTGGGGATTTGTAGATATAAGTAATCTTAGACCTCTATAGAATATAAAGTCTGGCTGTTAAGGATAGGAAAGGGGAGAAAATGTAGAAAGTATTTATTTTTGTCTTATATCAGGAGGAATATGGAAAAACATATTAAATAACCCAATAGAGTATCTTGTCATATAAAATTTTGAACTGAAATAGGAAAAGTTTAGTTAAATGAAGGTACTAAAATTTATAGAGAATGACTTAACTATAATTTATAATGAAATCACAAATTCATTTAAAATCCAACTTGGATCAGCAAAGAAAATGTCAGGAGTTTTTTGGTTTGTTTATTACTGATCTAATGTCTGGATTCCCTCCTTACTAGGCAATAAAGAAATAGAAGGAACATTGTAAAATTGTCAGCTCATTTTTTTTTCAGGTAATTATGAAGTTACACTCTCTGTTAGGCCTTTTCCATCTTTCTAATGGGAGGTCTTGATAGCTGAGGGCTGGGATTATTTGCAGACATCTTCAAACACCTGCTAGTTAATGCCAGTTTGGAGCTGAAGCTTTGTCAGGCCATGGGCTGGAACGCCTACACGTAGCCTCTCTGGTCAGTTGCTGCGCATGGCATCGTTTCAGCCTCCTCACAGAACAGCAGCTGGGTTCCAAGAGCAAGTGTCTCAGAGCGAGGTGGCATTTTTATTAACTAGCCACAAAAGTCATGAGCACTACACGTTATTAACTGAGTCAGTTACAGATGTCCAGTCAGGTTAGAGGGCAATTAGGCTTCTCCATGCTGCGGGAGGGGAGCTAAGGTCACATTTTAAGAAAAGCATGTGGGATGGGAGATATTGTACACATGCACGAAAGACACAATCTGCTCTGAGTGCTAATTCAGACCCTCTCCAAAGCCACATTACACCTCCATTATGACAGTTTGCAGACGTCTCATGTTGCATCACAGGCACTCTTGCTATCATCCATGTGACAGCCAGAAGTTGGAAATGGAGTGTTAATACTATAAGTAGCTAATAAGTGCTTATTTTATGTCAGTTACTATAAGTAGGTACTCTTTCTCTGTTTTAATGCAGTTAGGACAAGAAACTGAAGAAACAGAAAAAGTAAAGAACGAGACCCCTCCAAGGAAAAAATACCACTATCACTGATACAGTGTATAAAAAATAATACAATCTTAACAAAAGTTAGAAAAAAAACTAGGTGTCTGCACATTACTTATGCTGCCTTGCTTTATAAAGCTTCTATTTTTGATCATTAAAACTTCATTATCTATTCACCAGAGATATTTTAAAAATGCTAAATGGATGTATTTCCAATCCTGCACCTGTAATCCAAGTTCCCCAGTAAAATCATAAGTCCAGAGAAGAGAGTAAAGTTGGCCTGGGGAAAGGTGATAGGGAGAAGTGGAAATCCTTGGAGTATATGAAATAGAACAAGAAGGCATTACTATTGTAGGAGAATGTGGAGGGCACATGGGAAGAAAGAAAGGAAGATGTGTTAGTATTATGACCCTTTTTCCCCTTCTCAGCTTTTGCCACCTTTCCTCCTTACGGATTTCCTGGTTATAGATTCCGGTGTATCCAGTGTCCATGCTAAAGAGAAAGATTACTCGTTGAAGCTTTGTATGCCCCTGGAATTCTGGGAGGTTTTCCTGTTTGATTATGTCAAATCGATCTGTTTCCCTGTATGTCAGTTCCCCCGACCATTTCCTCTTGCCTTACCTTTGGGGGGCCCTTTAGACATATCAGGGGTTTTCCTGGTCTTAATTGCTGAATGTTGAGGTCTCTTGATTCAAAACTATGAGATCTTTGCTCTACCCAAATCCATCAAGAACGTTCTTCTCACATGAAGAGAAGAATCAGGTTTTTGAGGAAGACTGAAAGAGTCATAGCTTTCATTTAGTATCTTAGAATGGCTAAAAAGTTCCAGCGAGAGTCTAATCTACCTGAGCTCACGTCATCCTCACTCTCTCTGATTCTACTCTAGAATAAACTGAGTTCTAAAGAGTTTAAATGGGGTCATGCAATGGTAGAGCCGGAATTAGAATCAGAGACTGAAAGGAAGCCTCTGATTCTAGCCAAGGTTCTCTCCAATTACAGCTGAAATAGTCACGCACGCAGAGGACAGGGGTGATATCCACGACTCCAGGGGAAGAGGATGACAGGGGTTTCGCGTTTAGCATATTTCCGGATCTGCCGCACGTGTGTCTTCTCTTGGTTGATTTTAGCTTGTGTTCTTTCCCTGCAATACTCCACAACTGTGAGGACAGAGTTTTCAGTGAGTGCTGTGAGTCCTTCTGGTGAATTAGGGACACTGACAGTGGTTTGGGGAACATTCCGAACGCACAATTGGTGTCAGAAGTGAGGGAAGTTCTGTGTGGACTTTGTTCTCTTGATTTGCAGTTGGTTCAGACATACAATATATTTGCATTTCTTTTGTTTCTGTTCACAGTTATAATCCTAACTACCTAGAACAATATCTAGCATGTAAATAGGCATTCATTAAACAGTATAATAAGTAAAGGAATGAAAGGAGCTGACTAGTATGAGAAATTAAGAGGCTACTTATGAAGTGCAATACTACAGAACCACGTTGGGAAAAGCTTCCAAATAATGCCTACCGGACCCTTGTGTATTATATTTTGAGTAATGCTGTGATATTTGCAGTTTTCAAAATGGTTATCTCTGCCAGTTACAGCTCTTAGAAGTCTTAGGGATGACACGTTTATATTAACCAGGGAGTTTTAGGCATTATGTCTTTTCAGTTTATAGGAGTCACCACCAGATGGTGATCTTTTTGTTAGATAACAAGGAGTTTTTGCCTTCAGATAAATAATTTATAAAGAAAAGAGATAAATGATATGAAACATAGTATTTATTAGTAATAAGAACAATATAATAATGCAAGGGTAAGATATTTAAATATGGTACAAGATATCTATAAGGATATTATATAATTTTGTATTATACCAGAAACACATTTTACAACCACAGTCACATTGCAGAGTAGGTGGGTTTTATATGGTATAGCTTAACCTTCCCCTCTCTTAACAAGGCTTTTAGGAGGATGAACGAACCACTCACCTTACGCACTACCCCTGTAGAGGGTTTTTGTAGATTCAACTACTATTGGTTTAGAATTTGAAGTGTTACAGGTTAGTAATATGGTGCTGATTAGCCTTTCAAACTATGGCTTTAGGCTAAATTATCCTGGTATTGTCTCAATACGGCAGGGATTTTAAGTGTATCTATTGTGTAGTTAATTCAACAACCAAGTTCTTTTTTTTTCTCCTTCAGTTGCCCAAGCATAGGCCCAAGTCCAATGGGGGGAAAAATAGAACACAGAAAGGACAAGGATGTTACTGTTTTCCAATCCAATTCTTGAGTTCTTTAAATCTTGATTTTTTAAAATCTTGAAATATGTACCTCACATTTATTTAATAAAACATATTGAATTGTGTCTTTGCTTGAGATACACATGTCTTTGGGTAAGAAATTAAAAAGCAGCCAAAGTTGGAATACTATTTGAACTAAAGTTTTCTGTGCTTCAAGAATGGCTAGGAAAGCTTGTCAAATCTGCAACTTTAGAAATGGACACTTTTGTTTTGGACTTGGAGGGTCTTCCTCTGCTTCACCCAGAGGTTTGTTACTCTACTCGGGTGCACCTCGCGGGACTTCACCGGTCAGCGTTTCCCTCCGCTTCCGCTGAAACAAACAAAACGACTCTGGAAACGCTGAGGTTTGCGTTCACAACCTTTCCCAGTAATGTTCCAGTTAAGGACTATTTCTAATGCCACCTGGAACTCGAAAAATATTTGTTTTAAGGGCAGTTTTGTACTGAAAAGATGAAAGCAAAGCACTGTTAAAGAGAAAGGAAAGAACTCAGTGAGCAACCAGTATTTTATAGAAATGGAGGGAACAACTATTTACAGACTGGGGACACGCATGGTTTGAGGTTGGGAGTTACTTTGCCATTTTTCACAAGAATAAACTTTCAGACATCAGTATAAAGCTAAAGCTGTAACCGCAAGGAGCTTACTCTGCGAGCCCCATTTCGGCACGCATCTTCAAATACAACTCAGAGTTTTGCTACATTTCTTCCCTTCCCCGGATGTCTCTTTTTTCCCCAGCAGTTTAAAGACTAACATTATATATAGAAACATGTGCATGGGAACAGTATACTTACTCAGCTTATACAATTTTTTGTTGACTCTGAGGTTGACAAGCATAGGCAAAATATTAGTAAACTAGGCCAAGATTTGATTTAGAAAAGATTTAAAGAAATTGGGTGAGAAACAAATCTTTTAATTACCACAGTGTGCGATCTATAGGTAACACATCAAAAGCACTTGTGTTTGCACTAGTTCCAGCTGTTTGCACTGAAATAATGAAGTAGCAAATCTGTAAAGCGTGTGTTGACCGACAAGTGAAAAATGAAATCGCAGAGCCTTGGAACAGAGGTGTCGGTTTAGCCGTTTGAAGTTGCGGAGCCATCCCTGCCTGTATGGGACCGAGTGGCCACTAGCTGCCCTTGCTTTCTTCCTCTCTTTTCCTGTAAGCTTTATTTAACAACTGGATCTCCTCTTGATAGCCATCCCTGTCTTGATGCTGCCTTTTACTGTTCTGCCTGTGTGCTTCCACGGTGTCCGGGATGGAGATGTTGATGTCACCGTCGGGATTACTCGTGGGGAGAAAGAGAGAATATGAGGCTGTTTCTCCCAAATCGCATGAAACAAACCTGTTTTCTTTCCGTGAGTAACGCAGGGATGGAGATCTGACCTGCGCGGAGGACTGGCTGATGTTGCTAATGATGGACACCGTGTCCAAGGCCTCTTCATTGTCACAGATTTCAAGAACCTCCAAGTGTATTTTTACGCTGGTGTCTGCAAACGCTGATGGAGAATCTTCAGAGTTCGGTTCATGGCCAACGCTTTTGGATCGGTAGACTTCTATTTTCTTAGAGGCCGGAGTTATTTTTTGTCCTTCGGCGCTTACCTCATAGGTAGAGAGGGACAGCGTTTTCCCTGTGGGGGCCTGCAGAGACACCATCCCCTGGAAGGCGCACAAGGGGATGGCTAGGGCACCACCGGCACGCTGGGAAAAAACAAAGCAGTTGTTACTGAAAACTCGTTTCTGAGATTAGGCCATTTAGAAAGTCATTTTATTCACCAAAATGGAAAAATCTTTCCATTTCAGGCTCATTTCCCTAGCAACCTTTTATAGATAAGGAGTTTAAATTCCGCCATCAAAGTGCCATTGTACAATTTCCCCTGGGTCAAATACAACTTCTAAATGAGGGCGATCAGGAACCTTTATTCGAGGATATGAGACATATCCACCGCTGAAGGCAAAATCTGGGCAGCAGATGTTTCCAAGAGCGGAATATGACCGTGAAATTGAGTGCATATTTATAATCTGGGATTGCTTTTATATTCCTGTTACATATTCAGTTACACTGAGAAGTTTACATAGGTTTAAAGAAATGTAGACTTTGTTATCAAAACGTTTACCATGCCAGAGAAGAATGATAATTGTTCAAGTATAATTCAGGTTAAGTACGAAAGATACTTCAACTGTTAGTGGCTTTGAGCACACAGAGGAGGGACCAAATGTCACTGGAGCTGTGCTACAGTGTGCTTACTTTTCACAGAGAAATCACAGTCACTGAAGTATACTCAGTGATGGAGAACTCCCTCAGATCTCTGCAAAAACTTGCCTAAATTTTTAAACTTTTTATATCATATTTAAAACTTTGTGTATTAATGTTTTTAAAAAAATTGTACTCACCACTGAGAAATACTTAAGAAATAAAGAAAATAATACCAGTTTTTATAATAATCTATGCTCTATATTCTTGGTTCATGCCTTTGTACTTTCCATGGGCTTCTTTTTCGACTACATGTTAGTCTCTGAAGAAGATAGTAAAAATATGCCAGGCTTCTAGAGCAGTGGTTCACAATGAGACCTAGGTCTCATCATTAGCATCACCTTGTATCTTGTAAGAAATGCAATTTTTTAAAAAAGATTTTATTTATTTATTTTCAGAGATGGAGGAAGGGAGAGAGAAAAAAGAGGAAAAAAAACACCAATGTGTGAGAAAAACATGGATTGGCTGCTTCCTGCACACCCCAACCAGGGACCCGGCCCACAACCCAGGCTTGTGCCCTGACTGGGAATCAAACTGGTGACCTTCTGGTTCCCATTCCTGCGCTCAACCCACTGGGCCAAACCAACCAGAGCAGAAATGTGACTTTTTGACCTCTACTGCGAACCTACTGACACAGAAACTCTGCGGGTGGGGTTCAGCAATCTGTATTTTAAACAAACCTTTCTTCCAGGTGATTCTGTTGCATGCTAAGGTTGGAATCCATTGTTGTAATTAAAGAAATGTCATAACCCAGAACAATAAGGGGGCAGGGCATGATTAATCTACACGCTTCATCCATGTGCCACCTACAAAGCTGGGAGCTACTAACTGAAGTGGCTTAAGAGTGTTTTTTCCACCGGGGAATTGGCATGAGGGCTCCTGGTGTTTTGCCAACTTAGGACCATCAACCTCCTCAGTGTGCCTGTGGCTGTCCCATTGTTAGCACCAAAATTTCTGTATCCTAGGAAATCTCTCAGTTCCAAGGAAACCAGCATGCTTGGTTACCCTATGAGCCGTGGACATTTTGCATGTGGACCTAAGAGTGTAGAGGAAGCCTAGGACCGGAATCCCACTTTCGGAAAACAATCTGGATTCTCATCTATTTGACAGATTTTAATGGAGGGTGCATCATGAGCTTCGTTTGTGGTGCCATTCTGCCTCACTTCTTGATTTTAAGGACCGTAAAAAGCACAGTCTAGGACGTGTGAGACATGTCATCAGGCTTTCCACTTATTCTCTGTGAAGTCTTGAACTCTCTTTATCTATAAGGAGACCTGGGGACATAAGTTAAGGGTCTTACACCTTAAGGGCCATAAACTTTGAAAACATACACAATAAAGTTCAGTTTACCCTTCTGCTGAGGCGAAGAACTTCATGGTGTGTTTTGATGTTGACTGAAGCCAGAGAGACAGAAGGACAATACTTAGGTTCATTGCTGCACCAGAGCATTGTTGGGGTGTCGGCAACTTTTGACAAAGAAGTAACTTTTATTTACTTTTTATACATTTGTTCATTAAACATTTACTGAGAACCTATTATATGCAAAAGTCTGAGCTTAAATGGGACATACAGGTATACTATACATTATATATACAATATGTATTATATACAAAGGTCTGTCCTGAAAAATTCCAGCCATTGTTAATATAACGAGAATGGTTTGGGCAACATCGATGTAACCTGGCAGCCAAGGAGAGTGGACTGGAACGTGCATGCGTGAATGGCAACTTCACTGTACCAGTCAGTGGGGGTGGAGCATGCAGCTGAGTGAGCATGTGTACTGTGTGGCCGTCACATTCAAAATAACTGAGCAAGTAGAGCAATAAATCTGCATCAAATTTTGTGCTAAACTTGAACATTTCCCTGAGAATGTTCAAGCTATTCAGATAATTCAGAAGGCTGCAGCTATGGGCAACTGGTGATTGGCAGCTTCATCATGACAATATGCTTGCTCATGCATCACATCTCGTGAACATTTTTTTGGTGAAATGTCATCACCCAGGTGACTCAGACCCCTACAGCCCAGATTTGGTGCCCTGTGAATTCTGACTTTTCCCAAAACTAAAATCACCTTTGGAAGGGAAGAGATTTCAGACTGTTGATGAGATTCAGGAAAATATGCCGGGGCAGCTGATGGTGTTTGGGAGAATGTGTGAGGTCCCAGGATGCCTACTTTGAAGGGGACTGAGGCATTATTGTTCTTTGTATAAATGTTTCTTGTATCTTGTATCACCTTCAGTAAATGTTTCTGTTTTTCATATTACATGGCTGGATATCTTCTGGACAGAACTCGTGAAATGTTTTATGCAAAATATTACTAAAACATATGTAAATAGAAATTTTGCAGAGTTTAACGACCACTCTTTCTCTTCTGGAGACTGGAACTGCGTGGCATTTCTGTCAAATCCACATAGAATGTAATCTCAAGGGATGGGAACTCCTCCTTGTTAATCTTTATTTTTTTTCTGCCATTTATCACAGTGACTGGTACATAATAATCCCTTAAAATATTTGTTAGGTGAATAAATGTGTGTATACATGAATGAATCTGAAACACTGACTTTGTGGGCTTTTTAGATTCCCTATTTTAACCTTCTAAAGCATAAAAATAAGGTCATCTTTAAAAAATACTGCTGTTTAAAATTCATTTTTTATGTTTTAACAGCCCTATGTAATAAATAATCATAGTTGTAAGTACATTAAATCAAAATAAAGCAGAAACATTAGTAAGGGCAAGAAAATGCAAGGCTTTATAAAGAGCCTACTGTGTGGCATACTATTTTTACACATTTCTCATCAGAATATATATATATGTTTTTTTTCTTTAAATTTTCACCCAAGGGTACGTTCACTGATTTTAAAGAGAGAGAGGAAAGGGTGGGGCATGAAACAGAGAGAGAGAGAGAGAGAGAGAGAGAGAGAGAAATCAATGGAAGAAACATCAATCAGTTGCCTTCCTTATGCACCTTGACCAGGGATCTAACCTGCATCCTAGGTATGTGCCCTGACTGGTGACTGAGTCCACAACCTTTTGGTGTATGGGACATTCCAGCCAACTGAGCCAGGGCAGAACATATTTTTTAATAAAAATAAAATAGAATATTATGGGACTGAATTGTGTGTGAAAGTAGTGCATGATAAAAAAAAAGATAGATTCAGAGAATGTAAAACTATTTAGTAGTCTCTGCTTTCTTTTCATTTGCAAGTCAATGAATAAGCATAAGCTGTTAGGAATAATGATAATCCATTATTGCTGTATTCTTGAGAGTAGGTGGCTGGGAGCTTTTTTGTTTGGAAATGAAAAGCAGTCTCTAAACCTCAGAAATGCTTCAAGAGGAGAAAGCATGCCATGTAAACACATTAGCACAAATAATCTGCTGTGATAATTGATTCAGACTTGCTGACCTTGGGTATGTTGAATTTTTTCTTCACTGTAAACCTTTAGGTGAATTCAGGGTGAAATTACTATATAAAAGAGTTGCTCCAAATTCTTCTCCTAACAAGGTGAAGTATTCTGTTGATTATCTGAATTACTCAAGAAAGACAAATAGCATATAGGATCGTAGCACTCACCGGAGACCATGGAGTCCCAATTTCCCATTAGACAGTGGGAGAACCGACAGCCTGGGACATGAAATTACTTGCCCAGGGTCACACAGGTAATAATAGCAGGACTGGCTCGAGGTCTCAGGTTTCTTAACACCTCAGTTAAGTGCTCCTTCCACTGTATCATGTTTACAAGAAATCTGCCTCAGTCAGGAGTGGATCATGAGTTTTCTTCCCTGGAAGCTAGAATTCTGGCATTAGCTCATAAATAATTCAAGTGACTGATAATTTTTTAATGTAAATTAAAATCATATAGATTATCTTTAGGTGATTTGGGTGACTTTTACACATGTGAAAATGCAATATATTGAGGAATAAGTCAGGCTGACCATCTTACGTGGTCTGGTGGAGAAGAGACAGGAACACTTAAAAAAATAGCATGGAGGGTGGGAACTTAGTGGAAAAAAAAGTAAACTAGATTTTTTTATAATTTATATTTGGAATTTTATTTAAAACTATGTGATTACTATATTTTCATATATTCACCTCCCAAATATTTTTGTGTCATTATGTCATCTTCATTTAAATGTTTATTAAATCAAAATAAAGCAGAAACATGAGTAAGGGCAAGAAAATGCAAGCCTTTATAAAGAGCCTACTGTATGGCATACTATTTTTACACATTTCTCATTTAATCCTCACAGACTTTTGAACTACAAATTAAGCTGAGTAATGGATTTATAAGCGATATTCATCATAACAAATATTTACTGAACGAGCTGACCATAAGCCATATATCAGATTACTCACTAAGCACTTTATTTATGGGGTAGGACAAAATTAGGCTTACTGTTGTGAGTACATGAAACACAGAATTTATTCTTGTCTTGTTACTTATGGTATTATTTTCCATACAAACAACTGTAAACCTGCTTTTTCCCTACTCTGTTCATTTTCTTATAAACTTTTCACATTGACCTTAGAAAATAGAAACACTCATTATCCCAATGTTATACATGACATAATTAAGTCACAGGGAAATAATTCAAGTTAGTAAATGTCATAGTCAAATCCCAATCAAGGATCGTCTGTCTCAACCCCTCTGCTTTTAGTTGTTCTGCTACTTCAAGGCATGGTGTTAGATAAAATATGAATAACACCTCACTGTCCTGATCCAGTGAAAACCCACAATATCCTATGGGAACAAGGGAGAGGGGGGATTTATTCATATAAGAAAGTGAAGCTTTGTAAATAAATAGGGCCCTAAAAGATAATTTCAGTAGGCAGAGAAGTAAGAGAAGTGTATTCCAGTGTGAGGGAACAATAAAAGCAAAGGCAAACGGGGTTTGGGGAGAACAACAGGGAGAGGAAAATGAGACTAGAGACAGGCCAGGCTCAGGGCTGAGTCCTGCACACCAGGGCGAGAAGTTTTGACTATATTTCGTAGGCAAGTGGGAGGATGTTTACTTTCCCATTTATAGAAAGGAAGGAAATTAAGATATACGGAGCATCTTCTGTGTGCAGGCACGACACTTGGCACTTCACGTGTGAACTCTAATTTAATGTAATAACCCATAAGGGAGGTAAAATTATTTCCACTTTGCAGATAAGTAAATTGAAACATGAAGAATTTAAGTAACTTGCTTAGGTTACATAGGAAGTTAAGTTTTGAACTGTACTCTAAACTCAGCTCAGACTTCCAATGCTTTGCCACGTGCAGTCTAAGAAGATAATCGGGAACCCTATGAAAGAAGTTTGGAGGAAGGTGGCAGGGAGACAAAATAGGAAGTTTTAAAAATAACTGTGAACGAAAGAAAAGGGGGTATGTACTTCAGTACTGGTAGTAGAAATGGCAAATGCAGGATGGACCATAGGGGAATTGCAGAGATAAAACTCCTGAGATTAGAGGGTCATGGTGAAGCACTGCTGTGGGGTCATGTCTGCCTGGCCGAGTCACCGTCTCTGCAGTCCTTACTCTCGAAGCCTTCGTTATCTCACTTGCAAAACAAGAAGAATAAACGAGCTAATGCATGTTAAATGCTTACCTGGGTGCCTCACACCAAGTAAGTGATCCATAAGTATCAGCTACCATTGAGAGGTAAGAGAGGAATCCATGATGTTTTTGAGATTTCTAGTGCTGGTGTCTAGTACAAGTAGTTGATACAGGAGCTTAGGAGGATATAGATAATGTATTGATACTTTTGAAATCTCCACCTCCTATTCAGGCTGCATATTCCTCTGCCCTATTTCATTCTAATGGTCTAAATATACTAAATAAAAGCCAGTGATTACTAGAGTGAATTTAAAACATGACTTGTCTATATACTGTCTACACAGAACTTGCTTCAAATATAATAATACAGAGAGGCTGAAGTAAAAGGATGGGAAAAGACATAGCATATAAACAGCAACCAAAGGAAAGCAAAAATGACTATGTTAATATCAGATAAAATAGACTACAGAGCAAAGAAAATTACTAGAGATAGGAAAGATTATTATATAATGATAAAAGGATCTATCTTCCAAGAAGACTGCAATTCTGTGTATATATCAAACAATAGAGCTGCAAAACATATAAAGCAAACTGATAGAATTGAAATAAGAAATAGATTCACAGTTATAGCTATAGACTTCATCACCTTTTTGTCAATAACTGATACAACAACTAGACAGAAAACCTGCAAGGATATGGAGGAATACCATTAACCAACAGGATCTAAACAACATTCATAGAAAATTTTAGCCCTGGCTGGAATAGCCCAGTGGATTGAGCACAGGTGGGCCTGCGAACCAAAGGGTCTCAAGTTCAACTCCCAGTCAGGGTACATGCCTGGGTTTCCATCCAGGTCCCCAGGAAGGGGCATGAGAGAGGCAACCACACATTGATGTTTCTCTCCCTCTTTCTCCTCCACTTCCCCTCTCTCTAAAACTAAATAAATAAAATCTTTAAAAAAATAAAAAAAGAAAATTTTGTAGAAGGAAAACTCGTATTTATAGACAACTCCATCTGACGAGAGCAGAATACATATTATTTTCAAGTTCCATGAAACATATACCAAGAAATGTCATATCAAGGCATTAAAATTAATCTCAATAAATTTTAAAAAATTAAAATTATATATAGTGTGTTCCCCAGCCACAAACAGATTCAAGGTAGAAATAAGTAACAAACAGATAACAGGAGCATCTCCAAACTCTTGGAAACAAAACCCTTCTAAATAATCCATGAGTCAAAGAGAAAGTCTCAAGGGACATAAATACTGAACTGAATGAAAATGAAAACACAACATATCAAAATTTGTGGGACACAGCTAAAGCAGTGCTGAGACCTAAGAAATGAATTTGACAAAATAATGGGATACAAATTCAATATTCAGAAATCGATGGCTTTTTTGTACACCAACAATAAAATGTCAGAAACAGGAACTAAGAAGGGAAATCTGTTTATTATAGCAACAAGAAAAATAAAGTACCTAGGAATAAATTTAAGGATGTAAAGGACCTGTACTTGAAAAACTATAGAACCCTGAAGAAAGAAATTAAGGAAGATACAAAGAAATGGAAGCATATACTGTGTTCATGGATTAGAGGAACGAACATCATTAAAATGTCCATACTACCCAAAGCAATCTATAGATTCAACACAATTCCTGTTAAAATACCAATGGCATAGTTCACTGATCTAGAACAAATATTTCAAAAATTTATATGGAACAAAAAAAGACCCCAAATATAGCTTCTGCTGAAGCTATACTACTGTCTCCTACTTGAGACAGAAGGACAAAGTAGGAGGAATCACAATACCCTATGTCGAACTATATACTACAAGGCCACTGTAATAAAAACAGTTGGGTACTGACATAATAACAGACACATAGATCAATGGAACAGAACAGAGAACCCAGAAATAAACCCAAGTCTCTACAGCCAATTAATGTTTGACAAAAAGGGCATGAGCTTGCAATAGCATAAAGATAGCCTCTTCAATAAATAGGGTTGGGAGAACTGGACTGGTACGTGCAAAAAAATGAAACTTGTGGAGGGCCACGCAGGATACTGTGAGCCAAGGGAGTTGGAAGCAGGCCTCAGGTTCAGCACAGCTGCCCTAGGCCATGGACGACTGCCTGATAGATCGTTGTAAGGAAAGAATGACTTGGCTGCTTGCTATATCACTGTACCAAGAAGGAGCAGCAAATGTTCCTAAAAAATACAATGTACCTAGCCTTGGGGTTTGTCTTTCTCACGCTCTGTTTCAAAACTTAATATATACAGCCCGACTTCACCAATAAACAGTTCCCTCCTCTGCATCCCAGAGAAGGGACTCCACCTGACCCCGCTTAGACTCTGTCTCTTTATTTCTCAATCCCCCGTCGCCTTCCCTTGGGATCTGACTGATCTAGCCTGGTCACAGCAAAACTACATCAACAACTTATACCACACACCAAAATAAACTCGAAATGGATAAAAGACTTAACTATAAGTCACAACACCATAAAAATCCTAGAGGAAATCACAGGCAGGAAAATTTGAGATGTCCCATGTAGCAATATTTTTGCTGATGTATCTCCTAGGGCAAGGGAAGTAAAGGAAAAAATAAACAAATGAGACTACATCAAACTAAAAACCTGCTATATGGCTACAGAAGCCATCATCAAAGTGAAAACAGAACTGACTATATGGGAGAACATATTTTCCAATGACACGTGAGACGAGGGTTTGATCTCTGAAATATATAAAGAACCCATATGATTCAACACCCAGGAAGATAAACAATCCAATCAAAAGACGGGCAAAGGATCTGAATAGACACTTCTCTAAGGAGGACATGGAGAGGGTCCAGAGACATGTGAAAAGGTGCTCAGCATCACTAGCCATCAGAAAGATGCAAATTAAAACCACAATGAGAAATCACCTCACACCTGTCAGAATGGCCACCATCAATAAATCAACAAACAAGTGCTGGTGAGGATGTGGAGAAAAGGGAACTCTTCTTTTTCTTAAATACGTACCTTTAACATTTCATATAATAATGGTTTGGTGATGATGAACTCCTTTAGTTTGTTTGTTTGTTTGTTTTGGTCTGGGAAGCTCTTTATCTGCCATTTGATTCTAAATGATATCTCTTGCTGGGTAGAGCAAGCTTAGCTGCAGGTCCCTGCTTTTCATGACTTTGAATATTTCTTGCCAATCCTTTTTCGCCTGCAAAGTTTCATTTCAGAAATCAGCTCATAGTCTTATGGACACTCCCCTGTAGGTAACTAACTTCTGCTCTGTTGATACTTTTAAGATTATCTCTTTATCATTCACCTTTGGCATTTTAATTATGATGTGTCTTGGAGTGGGCCTCTTTGTTTCCATCTTTTTGGGGACTCTGTACTTCCTGGACTTGCATGCCTATTTCCTTCACCAAATTACGGAAGTTTCCTTTCATTATTCTTTCAAACAAATTTTCAATTTCTTGTTCTTTCTCTTCTTTTTCTGGCACCCTTATGATGGGAATGCTGGGTCACTTGAAGTTGTCCCAGAGGCTGCTTACACTATCCTTATTTTTTGGATTCTCTTTTCTTCTTCTTCTCATTGGTTGTTCTTTGCTTCTTTATGTTCCAAATCACTGATTGGATTCTCAGCTTCATCCATTCTACTGTTGTTTCCTTATAAATTGTTCTTTATTTCAATTAGTGTATCCTTTGTTTCTGACTGGATCTTTTTTATGCCATTGATGTCCTCACTAAGTTCCTTGAGCATCTTTATAACCAGTGTTATGAACTCTGCATCTAGTAGGTTGCTTATCTCTATTTTGCTTAGTTCTTTTTCTGGAGTTTTAATCTGTTCTTTCATTTGGGCATTGTTTCTTTGTCTGTTAATTTTGACAGACTCCCTGTGTTTGTTTCTGTATATTAGATAGAAATGCTTTTACTCTGTGTCTTGGTAATGTGGCCTAATGTAGTAGGTATCCTGTAGGGTCCAGTGGCACAGCCTCCTCCATTACACAAACTGGGCACTTGAGGTGCACCCTTCCTGTGGGCTGAGTACACCCTCCTCTTGTAGTTGAGCCTTGATTGCTGTTGGCAGGTCAATTTGAGGGATTTACCCAGGCCAGTCAGCTTCAAGGACTGGCTGGGACCACTGACCACCACCCTCTGCCTTTCATGGAGGATCAGCTGTACAGGTGCAGGGTGGTGGTGTTCTGACATGGTCTGTAGCTGTCCACTGCGTGCACAGGCTCTAGGGTTTCCCAGGTGATGCAAGGCAAGGTCAGCCCCAAGTGTTTTGCCCAGGGCCATCCTGCCTGAGCTACAAAGTAATCTCAGGTATCTGCTACTTGTGCTGGGCTTAGAGATTCCCCACGCAAAGCCAAGCTGTGAATCTAGACTGGCTTCCGCTAGTGCTGGGCCTGGGGCTCACTGCGGCCTGCTGTTGCTTGTTTGGGAGTGTTTTAGGAAGTTAGAAAGCATGAGCTAAGACCAGCCATTCATATGGAAAAGGAGCTTGGGTGGGCCCATCCATAAGTTGGGTGGGGTAAAGTCTCAGGTGATCTTCCTTGCAGGGCAAACAGTGTTAGCCAGCTTGATGGAGTCTCAGATATGGCATCTGCCTGCCAACTCTGTGGCTCTGTTGGGGGAGGGCTCAGAAAAGGGGCAATTGTCTCTGCCCACCTTTCTGTCGGGAGAAAACTGTCCCCTAACTTCTGTCTTGATGCCAGATACTTCAGTTCCTCCCTATATGCCACTGGTGCCTTTCCAGCTGCTACCCTGGTGCTGGAGCTCAGAGGGAGTAAGTCTGAGGAAGTTCATGTGTGAGTTCTTTAAGGGGAACTACTTGGGACTCCAGAAGTTTCTTCTACCAACTCAATTCCCACTAGTTTTTGCAGCCAGAAGTTATGAGGTCTTACCTTCCTGGCATTGAAGTCCTGGTATGGGGGTAGGACTCCTTGTTCTTGGGATATCCCTCCCAAATTTTTACCTACCACATGTGGGTGAGGGACCAGCCCATTCTGTGTCTTTGTCTCTCCTACCAGTCTGGATGGATGTGATTTTTTTTAATTCCATAGTTGCCAGGCTTCATTAATGTGATTTATAATGGTTCTGAGTGATGGTGGCTCTATATTTTAGTTGCAATTTTGATGTGGTTGTGGGAGAAGGTGCCACCATGTCTGCCTATGCCACCATCTTGACTGGAAATCTGTGAACCCTTCCTTTTTGATCAATAAAGCATTGTTGCTGATGAACAGTTTTTATGGTTTCAAAATATATGAAATCTAAGCAACCATGTGTTCTCTACAATGAAAATGTTTGTGGTAGAAAGGTAAAAAACAAGAAAAAAGTGAAGCAGTTTATAACCAATGTTTAGCAAGATACCTGTAAGGAGAATTGAAAGATGCTTATAGTTCTAATTTAAATCTTTAATCATAGAAAACATTTATTGAACACATCTATAAGTAATAGACTCTTGCATAGAATCTTACAATATGAGTATATATGAATTTGTATATATATTATATGTATGTGCATAATAGTTTATAGTTAAATTTCCCTGACTATAAAAACAACACATTACCACCTAATTTTTGCAATTAAAATACCATCTAAAGAATATGCACCAAACATACTAGGTTATAGAAAGTTAAGGATAACTTTCATGTGACTATAATTTTAAGAATTTCAATCCCTTTTGAGAAAAAAGAATTATTCAACTCTATATAGCCCATATGGATATTATTAGCTATGTAAATTGAGATTTCCTTCTAATTTTTTGCAAAATTAGTTTTTTGCAAAGTAGAAACAAAATTCTCTAGCTTTCTTTTATACTTTTTATCTAGAAAATTATTTGAAAAGCTTAATACTTATACCCTTTAAAGAAGCCAATACATGCCATTAGAAACTGGTGGTTTTTAGTGAGTATAGCCAAGCTGGGAAATACATTCTTCAGAATCCCCTTTTTTGTGTGCTTCCTGGTTAGAATCGATCAGGACAGGGACTTGCTCAATATTTGAAAGGTGGAAACAAGTCAGTGGCCATAACTACCTGAACTCTTTCCACAGGCAGGTTCAGAGACAGAAGAGGAGGTACCTGGCAGGTGCTATCTTGTCATCTCCCTCTCAGCTCCTCACCTAGCTTTCCTTCCCAACTCCTGGTGTTGTGGACCAACAGTGGCCTTGATCTACACCCAGATGCTTGACTCTGGACCCAGAGAGGTTGTGGTTTCTTCAGATGCAACACTTTTCTATAGATGTCTACACAAATTCCCCCTTCCTATTTCTACTCTGGGGGCTACACATACTTGGCTTCTCAAGTTCACCGATTAGTACCCTCACCTCTGACCCTCCAACTTCTCATTCAGACCTCACTTCCCCAGCTTTGCCTACAATTCTAAGGGAGTTTCTTGTCTCGTAACAGCCATCCTGCTTCTGCTTCCCTAAGTACAAAATCTCATCCCATGGAAGGAAAAACCCAAACTTAATAGAAAAAAAAAAAAACAAGGCAGACAGCAATGTTTAACTAATTCAAAAACCCAAACACACTTATGGATTAAGGTGTTTCTGTGTGGGATGGGAAGATTTTGGAGACCTTGCCTTCTAAATCAATCTGAGAAAACAATTTCCACATGTCATGTTCTATTGCTTTGTAAGTAGTGAGAAGAAAGAAAATTTAAATGTGAGAAGGAAGAACAAAGCAGTCTTTTTATACTCCTTTGAGTTTAAGATTTGAAAATTTACTTGGTACTTTTTTCAAAAG
>PVIA01010024.1:6301-47543 GCA_004024845.1 Tonatia bakeri | reverse complement strand
CTTGTTTCCCTGCGCGTTTTCCTTCATTTCTCTTATCGTAGCCTGCATTTGTTCATCTAATTTATGTCCAAAGTCAACCAATTCTGTGAGCTTCCTGATCACCAGTGCTTTGAACTGTGCATATGATAGTTCGGCTATCTCTTGGTCAGTTAAAAAAATTGGTTCTGGGGCTTTCAAATCTGTTTGAGCCATCATTTTTATTTTCCTTTGGTTTGGTTGCGGCTGTTACGTAAGGGCGGTGGAGCCTTAGGTGTTCACGGGGGGGGGGGGCACCCCAGTCGCTGGGTTGTGACGTTGTATGTGGGGGCGGGGTGTGAGAGGGAACAATGGTGCCTGGTCCATTCTCTCTAGGACTTCCGTCCCCACCACTGCCTCCCACAAGCAAATTGGGCCCTTCTGGTGCTGGCTCCTGGGTGGGTGGGCTTGTGCACTTTCTTGGACTCTGTGGATTTCTGTGAGAAGTCTCCTGTGAGGCTGAGAGAGTCTCCCAGCCTCAGCTCCCAGACGGGGCTCTTAGCACTGCCCGTTTTTGCTGCCCATTTTCGCTTAGTTTGAGCGCGAATGTGTGTCTGCGGACAGCCAGCTGCCTTGCGCCCCTCACTGGGTCTGCTAGTCCCCTCCCGAGCCCAGGGTCCGCCACTGGTCCATCAGCTGCCTTCTGCACCCTGCATGCCCGCGCCTGCCAGCCAGTGTTTCTTCCCGCCGGGACCCCTCGACCCCTCTCCGCAGGCCTCTGACTCCGCTGCTCCTTACTAGTCTGGATGTACTGGAGTCCGACTTCTGTTCAGTTAATTTCTCTCTGTTCTGGTTGGTTTTTTGTTTCTCAATTTTTGTTGTCCTTAGTTTTGGTTGCGCAAGGAGGCACAATGCGACTGCCTATGCCTCCATCTTGGCCGGAACTCGAGTATTATTCTTTCATAAATGAAACTGAAGATAATAGACTTCCAATGAGCAAGTCATGTTTCAGCTGTGGCCTGGCAAGTTTGTTTTGCCATGACTATGAGAGCTGAGGGATTTGTTAGGTGGTCATTGAACTTGACAGTTAAAATCTAACACAAATGGGTAAATGACTTCACCGAGAGACAAAAGAAAAGAGGATAACACTAATAAAATCTTAAAGCTCTAGGATATATTAAGTAGCAATTATTTGTGTCCAGCTTTGATTAACATCTACACAAGCTTTAAAAATAAATCTTGGTCTCTGCTCTTCAGTACTTACCTTGGCCTTACCATGGGGGAGCTCAGTCTCACCCATGTAGGAAGGGTCACTGATGAATAACTGGTTATACTAAAGTTTTTCTTTTGTTGAAATGTCATATGGCTCTCTCTACTATTTATCTTTTAGATATATTTATTTATACTAAGTTATCCACCCATCTATTCATATATTGTGTATTTTTCTGTCTGAAGAACTATTTTTTGAGTGCCTTTGCAAAGCCTTTCCTAAACCCTAAGGACTCAATAATAAACAGATAGTACTGTTTCATGCTGTGATAAGACTTAAACTAATGGAGTAAAAAAAATAGTAATTGGAAAATCATATGATAAGGATAAAGTTTTAAATTGTAATAAGTGTTCTGAAGCAAAATTACAGAGGTTTCATAAGATGATATAATGATAAAATTGGGCAATTCTCATGGTAGAACTGAGGAAGTGATATTTCAATTGAGATCTGAAGAATGAGTTGTTAATTATGCAGAAGTTTGGAGTAGGAACAAAGGACAGCCATTATGGACAGGGAGTGATCTGTGAAAAGAGTTTTAATTGGGTGAGATGAGGGTAAGATTAGGACCAATTTAATCATCCTTTCCCACAATAGTGCACTGCTACACTCCCTTAAGTCTCAGTCTTCACATCTTTATGTCCTTCAGCTCTTTCTCACATGACATGAGTTCCAGACCTCTCACTCCTCTTTCTGTTCCCCTCTGTACATGTTCCAGCTTGTCTTTGTTTCCTTTTACCCATGTTCCTAGCAACATGACAGCATAGAGGTCATGTAGGTGAGTCTGAAGGAAAAGCAAAGTCCCTGAACCCTGAACAGGGCATGAAAGAAGTTACAGCTAAAGTCCTATAAAAATATTAGGTTAGTTGAGACTTACTGGAGTGACCTTCTCAAACACCGATGGGCTGGTGAGGCAGGGACTGCCCCCTAAGCTCCTCTGCTTCCACTCCCATACCAATACTAATTTAAAAGGAGAAAAAGAGGCAAAGCTGATGGGCTTGGAATCTGGCTTCCAGTGATTTCAGCCAATATAAACAGCATTTTGAGGTAGGACAAAAGAGATAGAACAAAAGAGCTCTTTTATCTATTTCTACAACTCCACATTATGACAGTATCTATTTGTATTTCATCTCTTTTCTCTCAACCTAAAGTTCCTTAGGGCCTGTTTCTCTTCATAAATAGTTCTCACTCCAGACTGGAACATGTCACCATTGGCGATGAATTACACCAGGTGGATAAAGTGCCAAGTGGTTCCCAGAGAGCTTCAGAGGCTTCAGCCTAAAGGATAAAAGGCAATAATAGCTGAAGGGGAGAGAGTTGATCCTGTAAATAAATTGACTGGCATTAAGTATTAAATGTGGTGGTTGGCTCATGAGGGAAGTCTATTAAATGATTATAGCATAGTATCCATTCGGGTCTTATTATAAGTCTCTTAAGCCCCAACCAGGCTGTATGGCATTAAGTTGTAAATGACAAGTTCTGATAGACCTGTCAGCCTGAGAAGGTTTACTTTAAAGGAGACAGAAAAAGCTGTAGATGCTTTTATTAAGGTAATGTTCAGTTAAAGAAAGTACAATATTGTCAAGGCATGTGGCTTTGGAATCAAACTAGCCTGGGTTTGAATTACTAGGCATGTTACTTATTGCTGTATAATCCTTGAGCAAATCACCTCACCTCTCTGAGTCACAGTTATAAAATGAGTAAAATGGCAATAACCTATAGTTCAGGGTTACCATAGGTCAGGTTCCCCTAGAAACAGAGTCTGAGGTGGAAATTTACATTCACTTCACCTATTGAGGAGTATTCTAAGGAGCAGTAGCTACAATTGAGTGAGGAAAGAGGTCTCAGCTATATTGCTTGTAAAGAAGTAAGGAAAGCAAGAGGTTGATCTGCACTGCAGTCACAGTGAAGGTGTCAACTGACTCCCAAGGAATGCTGTGATGCAGGAATGGCATTTTGAAGGCATCTCACATTGAAGCACATTGATTTGTTCAACTGAATCAAGGGTTCACTGGATGTGGGCCACCTTTAAGGGGGTAACTTTGGACATGTCAGCTTCTTTGGGACAAGTGCAATATTCAGGAAGGAACTCAGCTGTGACTTGTAAGTAGACAACATGCTTGGCAACTACAGGATGAATGCCTAGTTGTCAAGAACAGTCTACTGCTGCACTGCTTGGATCCACTTGCTTCACACCACCTGGAAAAAGTCTTTCCTAGGATCTGTTTGGTCACTTCCTCGGGTGTCCAAAGTCTTACTGAAGGAAGGTTGGTAGGATAAAATACAGTCGCTGCTGTTGCAGATGCGTTCCAGGCTAACTACTGATAATAACCATTTCTCTCCATTACTATCATTCTAGATTTCCCTACTCCTCAGTTAGTATTTCTTCTGCTGTTATCGCCCAAACCTTTTCCCCTGAGAGATTTTGGAGCTTCTACTTATCATATCTTACTCAGATCATGGCTCCTTTACTCGTTGATTTGCCATCAAAATTGGGCCAAAAAGTAACAAGAGGAACTCTGCTTGATCATTTTGTGGTCAAATGTATTACTTTCTACCACATTGTTTAACAGCAGCCTTACTTCCTTCTATTGCTAATTATCAGTGTTAATTACCCCTTCCAGGATGGTGGTTTCCATTCTTTAACTCTTGACTTCTTGTCTGAAGGAGTCCAAAGTGACTGTGTAGTAGCTGTAGGTAAAGTTTAATGAGATATATTCCCCACTTGGATCCAAGACCTATAGACAGTCAGTATGTATTCACCAATAGGTTACTGGAAATGATAGTAAGTGGTACCACTTTTTATTCTGCCCTTTTATTCCTAGACCTATATATTCTACCTTCTAGTGATGTTACACTGTATAAAAAGTATTGGTTCAAGGTACATTCTGCATCTTAAAGGATGGGTCATATTACTTTAAAACTGTCTCAAACGTACCTTCAAAAGCCTATTATCTTTCTTGATCAAGCAGGTAGCTTCAGAGTATATAGCATATGATAGAACCAGTGGGCCTATTGGAGCTCAGTGGGGCCCATTGCCATGACTCTTCTGATGTAAAGTGAATCTGTAGTATGATGTGATGTTCTGCAAAATCCTATTGTTGGTACTTCAATTACATATGAACCCTTCCATGGAAATGCTGGCTGAGACACTGTAGGCAAGAAGGCAAACTTGTATTTCTAATATTTTTGATTCAGTTATAGTGAATTTCTAGCCCAATTTTGAAGAGCCCAATATAATCAATCTGTGATTAAGTGACTGATTCGTCTTCTTGAGAAGTGTCCCATATTGGGGACCTAGCATTAGTGTCAGTTATGGCAGTTTAGATATTTGGCAAGATCAGTAACAAGATCAGCCATGGCAAAAGAGTCATATTCTTGAGTCTGTGCATTGCCTTTGTCCCCACTACTAACTTACTTTACTCTTGACTCCATTAGTCTGTAGACTGGCTGATGTCAATTGTCCATAGTCATTCTGTAATGTTAAATAAGACATAAGGAAGGGTCAGTGAATTGAATGATAAGCCAGTAGAAAGTATTCATTCTGAAGAATAAAGAAAAACATATTGAAAAAACATTCAAACTCAATAATAAGTAGTATATTATGCTTACAGTTAAACTTGTGGAGGAAGAGACAAAGAAACAGAAAATTATCTGAAGAAATAGTAACCAAAATTACCAAATGTGATGAAAAACACAAAAACAAGAAACTCAGCAAAATGCAAGCAGGATAAATAAAAACAAATTAAACCTAAGCATATCATAGTTAAACTGCTAAAAATAAATAATAAAAAGAAAATCTTACATAGAAAGCAACAAATAAACAAAACAAATAAAAAAATCATAGATGCAACAGTGTGATGGTTACCAGAGGGAAAGGGAAATGTGGGGAGGTAAAAGAAGGTAAAGGGGGTCAAATATATGATGACAGAAGGAGGCTAGAGTTTCGATGGTGAGTACACAACGCAATGTACAGATCATGTATTACAAAATTGTAAACTTGAAATTTATATAATCTTATTAGTTAATGACACCCCAATAAATTTAATAAAATTAAAAAACATTTTAAGAAGAATTCTGGGTAAAGAACTTTCCAATTTGATCTTCACTTTATATTAATTTTATTATTAAATATTGATATGGATAAAAATAAAAGAAAATAAAGAGACTGGTGGAATCTTGAAAGCAGCAAGAAAACAGTATCATGTTATGTGTGAGAATCAATGATTAAAATGATGCTGAATTCTCATCATGAACAATATGAGCCAAAATAAAATGGATGGCATTTTTTAAGTACTAAAAGAACAAATTATAAACTAATAGTTCTATATTCAGTGAAAACTTTCAACACAAATGAGACCAACACAGACATTTTCAGATAAAAATTGAGAGACTTTGTGGCCAAAAGATTTCACTGCAAGAAATTCTAAAGAAAGTTTCAGAATGAAGATAGTACTATGTGGAATTTTCTCTAC
This sequence comes from Tonatia bakeri, assembly GCA_004024845.1. Classification (NCBI taxonomy): domain Eukaryota; kingdom Metazoa; phylum Chordata; class Mammalia; order Chiroptera; family Phyllostomidae; genus Tonatia; species Tonatia bakeri. The sequence goes on along the minus strand of PVIA01010024.1, from coordinate 41,846 downwards.
TAGAAGTAACAAAGAACCATGTGGATAAATGCAAGATAATATATTTCTTTCTTAGTTATTTAATAGACACATTACTGTTTAAAGCAAAAATTGAGAGTTTATAAGGTATGTGGATTATTATATGTGTGTGTGCTTGTGTGTCAGTGTACTCACAACAGCATACGAGATGGAGTATATGAAACAAAGTCCTTACATTTTATGTGAAGCAGACGTGTGTTAAGTAGTTCATTATAAGTTAATGATGTGTGTAGCTAAAAAGCCAATTAAGAAATTAAATGAAAAACAAAAGATATTCTATTAACATAAAAGTAAGCTAGAAGTAAAGACAGGACTAAAAAAAACAAATAAATCAAGTCAATAGTTATCTTAAACGTAAATGGACTAAATCAGGCATTAGCCAATGGTTGCCAATTTTTGTATGGCCCATGAGCTAAGGATGGATTTTAAATTTTTAAATGGTCAAACCATCAAGACAATAATATTTTATTACAAAAGCAAATTATATAAAAATTTAAACTTTAAAATTTCAGTGCTCATAAACAAAGTTTTGTTGGAACACAGCTATTCTCATTGATTATCATGTTGTTTAAGACTATTTTCATGTTGAAACTGTAGAATGAAATAATTATAATAGAGATTATTTGGCATGTAAAACATAAAATGTTTACTATCTAGCCGTTAAATTTTTCTACAGGAAGAATTTGTTGAGCTTTGGAACAAAAAGTCAAATTGAAGGGGAGAGATTATAAGACTGAATTTAAAAAATCCAGTTTTGCCTGTAAAAGACACACATTTAATAAAAAGAAATACGCTGAAATTGAGAGGATGGGAAAATGATCATTTGAAAAGTAACCACAAGAAAGCTAAGTAGCTATATTCAAATCAAATACAATAGACTTTAAGAGAACTAGCCATCAGAGAGATGCAAATTAAAACCATAATGAGATACCACTTCACACCAGTCAGAATGGCAATTGTAAACAAATCAACAAACAATAAATGCTGGAGAAGTTGTGGAGAAAAGGGAACCCTAGTACACTATTGGTGTAAAGGCAGACTGGTACAACCACCATGGAAAACAGTATGGAATTTCCTCAGAAAACTAAAAATGGAACTGCCTTTTGACCTGGCAATTCCACTGCTGGGATTATACCCTAAGAACCCCAAATCACCAATTCAAAAGAACCTATGCACCCCAATGTTCATAGCGGCACAATTTACAATAGCCAAGTGTTGGGAGCAACCTAGGTCCCCATCAGTAAATGAATGGATCAAAAAACTATGGTACATTTACACAATGGAACTCTATGCAGCAGAGAGAAAGAAGTAGCTCCTACCCTTTGTGACAGCATGGATGGAACTGGAAAGCATTATGCTAAGTGAAACAAGCCAAGCAGTGAAAGATGAATAATATATGATCTCATTTATATGTAGAATCTAATGAACCAAAAATAAAAAGCCTGAAGTATACATGAAAATAAAAAGTATTTTTATAGGAAAAATACCTGTTAGGAGCATAGATGAAAAAAAAAGTAAAATAGTAATAACTTGAATTCAATAACCTATAACAGCCAAGAGGGATTTATCTTGAGAATACAGTCTGATTTATTATTTAGAAATCAGTCAGTGTAACACACTGTATTAACCAAACCAGAGAGAAAAAAATATGATCCTTTCAATAGATATAGAAAGATTTAACAAAATCCAATGCCTATAATGATGAAAACTCAATCTAGTAATTACTGGAAAACATTCTTATTTTGGTAAGAAACATCTATAGATAAAACATAACAAATCTATTAATTATACTTAATGGTGTAATATTAAATACTTTTTCCTAGAAATCTTTTCAATGTGAGAATGTCTGCTTTTACCATTTCTATTCAACATTGTACCAGAAGGCATACCCATTATAGTAAGGCAAGATTTAAAAAGGCATGAATATTGAAAAGGAAAAGGAAAACTATTTCTATTCATAAGTGATTTTTATACAGAAAATCCTGAAGGGATACAAAGTAATGATGAATATTCAAAGGTAAATTTAGCATGGTTTTAATTTATAAGGTTAATATAAAAATGCATTCTACATACTTGTAATAATAACATAAAATAACATTTTAAAAATCCATTTGTCATAGAATTTAAAATGAAAAAAAATAGACACATGATTAATTGATTTTGAATGATTGGCTTAAAGCAATTCAAGGGGGAAAAATATCAACCATTGGTGCAAAAACTACTAGAAGGCCATATGGGTAAAGATGTGAACCTCAAACCCTACCTCACATGAAATAAACATGAAATTCATTAAAAGCCAAAACTATAAAACTTTCTAAAGAACACATATATGCATACATTTGAGACCTAACATAAAAGAGATAACCATTCAAATGATGAATTATTTTTTCAAATATAAATCTGCTTATCCAATATACTATTAAGAAAATAAATAGAAGTACAAGACTGTAATAATTATAAAACATAAATCTCACAGAAAAACTTTGATTGAGATTGTATAACACATTCATATAATTCAATGCTAGGACTATAAACAATCTAATTTAAAAATGGGTTAAAGACTTTATATTTCACAAAGGATGATCTACAAACACCAATGATCTTATAAAAGGTACTTAATATTTTTAGTTTCCCAGAAATTGCAAATAGAAAGTATAAAGAAATACCTCTCCATAACCAATAAAATGACTAAAATTAAAAAGACTTGCAACATCAAATATTGTTGATGAGCAATGGAAACTTTCCTCCCTGCTGATAAGAGTATAAAATTATATAACCAGTTGATATAAGTATTTGACACTTATACCTACTCTTTGACCTATCAATTCTATTCCTAGGTGTTAACCAAGAAAAAGAAAAATAATGTACAAAAGATTTTTACATATTAACAGCAACTTCAAAAATTTTATTTTTTTATTGTTTATGCTGTTACAGTTTTCACATTTTCTCCCTTTCCCCACTTCCAACCAGCCCGATCCTCCCTCCCTAAGTCAACTCTCATATTGTTTTCTGTGTCCATGGTTTGCGCGTAAATGGTCTTTGGTTAATTGCTTCATCATCTTTCATTCCATTCCCCACTCGTCCTTTCCAGCAGCTGTCAGTCTGTTTCACCTATCTAAGCTTCTATTACTATTTTGTTTGTTCATTAGTTTTGTGTTCATTAGATTGCACATATAAGTGAAATCAGTTGGTTGGGAGTCCTCATGCAGAGAGAACTGGGCACGTATCTGGTGTTGCAGGTTCTGTCCCCCGAAGGGATGCCTATGAGAGGGAACAGGTGTATCGATGTTTCTCTCTAGCATTGATGTTTCTCTCCCTCTCTTTCTCCCATCCCTCCTTTCTCTCTAAAAATAAATCATTACAACTTTACTAATAATAACCCCATACTGGAAATACATCCATCAACAGGAAAATTTAAAAAAAAAACATGGTGGTATATTTCTATCATGGACTGAGCAATGAAAAAGGAGAACAGCACAACAAAATCTCACAGGCATTATGCTGAGGGAATCGCATTACAGAAAAGAGAACATACTCTGATTTCATTTATGTAGAACAAGCAGAACTAAGATATGTGGAAAAATTAGAAAAGTTGTTGTGCCTATAGTAGTGATAAACTCTTTTCTGTGCTGTATCACTTGTAATTGTATAGAATTGATAAGAAGAAGGCTGTAGAAGGTAGGGCACTGCTACTGTGCTGAAGCCATGATAAGCTGGAACCATGTCTAACTGTTGCCTGCATGATATTTATGTTCACAGTAGTATTTTAAAGTAATAGTGAAAATATTAGTAAATTTCTACTTGTTTCAATTACAGATATTTGGAATGGTAAATTTTTATTTTTTTATTTATTATTTTCTTTTTTATTGAATTTATTGGGGTGACACTAGTTAACAAAATTATATAGGTTTCAGGGGTACAATTCTATAATACATCATCAATATACTGTATTATGTGTTTATCATTTCAAGGCAAGTCTGCTTCCATCACCATTTATCCCCCCCAGCTTCTTCTACTTCCCCTCACCTGGCTTTCCCTATGGTAATCACTATACTGCTGCCTTCATTAAAAATTAGACCAAGTAGAGAAACTTGAATGTGCAAGTGTATTCTTTAGATTTGATTATTTTCACTAAGTCACACTGCCTTCTAGATGGGATGGGCATCTTTGTTTATATGTTTCTTATTGTTGAAGTTGTGCTCATAATTGAGTGAGTTAAATTTGTGTTGTGAGCAGAAGCTCTTTCACTCAGCAGAGTAATAGTTACTGTGCAATAGAATCAAGTGAGGGAGGAAAGCAGCTGTCACTTCTTAGTCCTACTGTTTTTTAAGATGTTCTCAAATTACCTTGTCCCACCTAATTCTAATAACTACCTTGACAAATGGACATTTTTACTTTTAATTGAATTAATGTAGACACAGGAGCCTTTGAACATTTTACTATAACTTCAAGAATGTTTTATTCAAACTCAGTTGTATCCATATCTGAAATCCTTTTCTCTCCACTGTACTTCTCCCATATTTTATTTTGTTCAGACAGTGTTATTAAGCTGTGATATTTCTTTTTCTTTTCATTATTAGAAAATATGGTACCACAGCACAGATGCAATGCTTAGCTGGCCATATTTAGAAATTGGGCTAATCTCATAAATTTGTTGAGTGGGCATGAATTATAAGACACAGATAGTGTTTTTCCTTGGTTACTCTGCTGCTATAGTTTAAGCACACATTTTTACTTTGATAAACTGTGACACACACCTCTCCCTCTCTCTCCTTCTTTTGCTCTAGTCTGCTTTTGTTTAACAAACTCTCTTTGAGAACCTAATCTGTGACACGTACTGGGGCTTCAGTTATGCAGAAAACAAAGTTTATGTTTTCATGTAGCTTGCATTCTGTTGAAGGAAGACAGAAAAGAAGTAAATAAACAAATAAGCATGTTTTAAACTTATAAAGTTAAAAAGAAACTATAGATGACAATGTAGAGGAAGGATGGTAGCGGAGGCAACTTCCTTAGACTGGTTGAACAGGCTTTTCTGGGGAGGTAGAATTTGAACTGGGTCTTGAAAGGTAAGCGGGACTAGCAGTGCAGAGCTCTGGCAAAGGATGTTCTGGAGTCTGGGAACAGCACCTTCAGAAGTCTGGTGGTAGGAATGAATGTGTTGAGGAATTCTTTGAAGCCCAACGTAACTGGAGCACATTGACAGGAGAAAAATAGATGAGATCATAAATGTAGGAAATGAATCATTGTTTGAAAGCATTGGATTGTTTTAAGGAGGTGGGTAACATCATCTGAATTATCTACTTAAAAATATTCCTCTAGCTGTTGAAGAGCATAAATAAGGAGAGCAGTCAGGGGATTATTGTCTTGATCTAGGTAAAGTATAATGATGGCTTTAGGTAATATAGGAATCCAAAATAGGGTGATTCTAACACATTTAAGAGAAATAGCTGATAGTACTTGACGATGATTGGAACAAACGTAAGTATGTTTTCTACATCATGGACTAAATTAATTTGATTTAATTTGAAAAATAGTGACTTAAGGTCACTATTTTGCATTGGTGTTCTAAGCATGAAAATGACAAAATTCCTGCCCTGAAACAGATTGCTGGGCATCACTCCAGACTTGCTAAATTTTAGGAGTGAGCCTGGAAATCTGAATTTTAACTAATTTGAGAACCACTAATGTGCTAAATATGCACCTGTTTTCCCAATGTGGATGTGGGGAGGAAAAATAGAAATGGGAGATTATCCTACTAAGAGTGAGATAAGTCTGGAGAAGATAGTAATTAGATTGAAGACTGAGTACTTAAATTGAGAATAGTTACTCATGGAGACAGTATTTAGACTGAAAGCCAGGCACTCTCTGAAAATAGAATGAAGAAGTAATCACATCTATAGTGCATAAAACTAATGAACACATAGGAATAAATTTAACAAAGGAGTTAAAAGATCTGTGTGCTGAAAACTATAAAATATTAATAAAAGATATTGAAGATAACATGGAGAAATGGAAAGATCACTCATTCATGGACTGGAAGAATTAACATTGTTAAAATGTCCATATTACTGAAAGTGATAAACAAATTCATTACAATCTCTATCAAAATTTCAATAGTATTTTTCACAGATTTTTTAAGAGATTTTATTTATTTACTTTTAGAGAGAGGGGAATGAAGGGAGAAACAGAAGGAGAGAAACATCAATGTGTGGTTGCTTTTCATGTGCTCCCTCCTGGGGATCTGGCCTGCAACCCAGGCATGTGCCCTGACTGGGAATTGAACCAGCAATCTTTCAGTTTTCAGGCTGGCACTCAGTCCACTGAGCCACACCAGCCAGGGCTCACAGATATTTTTTAAAATTACAAAATTTATATGGAACCACAAGAGATCCTGAATAACCTTAGCAATTTTGTACAGAAGAACAAAGCTGGAGACAGCATACTGTCTGATTTCAAAATATTCTGCAAAGCTACCCTAATGAAACAGTATGATACTGGCATAGAAACAAATACATATACCAAAGAGAAAGAGAGCACAGAAATAAGTTTGCACATGTATAGTCAACTGAACTTCAACAATGTTTCCAAGAACACGCAATGAGAAAGTATAACCTCTTCCATACATGGTGCTGGGAAAACTGGATATCCAAATGTAGAAAAATGAAATTGGAACTTTATCTCATATCATGTACAAAGATCAACTCAAAATGGATTCATGATTTAAACATAAAACATGGTACTTGTAGAAATAAACATAGGGAAATGGCTTCTTGACATTGATCTGGGTAATGATTTTTTTGGATATGACCCCAAAAGCACAGACAACAGAGTAAAAAGAAGACAAATGGACTTGCATTAAAATAAAAAGCCATGGATCACAAAGGAAACCATTAATGGAGTGAAGAGGACAGAGAATGGAATGGGAGAATGAGAGAAAATATTTGCAGACCATATATCTGATAAGCAGTTAATATCCCAAATATGTAAGGGACTTAGAGCAAGAAAGCAAATAACCTGATTTTAAGTGTGCAGAGGATCTGAATGGACATTTCTCCAAAGAAGACAAACAAATGTCACACACACACACACATGAAAAGTTTCTCAACATCAAAATTCATTATGGAAATGCAGATCAAAACCACAATGAGATTTTACCTCACATCTGTTAGCTTGGCTATTATCAAAAAGACAAATAACCACAAGTATTGGTGACAATATGAAAAAAAGAGGACTCTTGTACACTCTTCGTGGGAATGTGAATTGGTACAGTCGTTATGGAAAGCAGCAAGGAAATTCTTCAAAAAATCAAAAATAGAACTACTATATGATCCAGGAATCTCACTTCAAGGCACATATATCCAAAGGAAATGAAGTCAGTGTGTTGAAGAGATATCTGCACTCCCATGTTTACTGCAGAATTATTCGTAAGAGTCAAGATACGGAAACAGCCTAACCATCCGTCATTGGATGAGTGGATTCAAAAAGTGATGCATGTGTGTGTATTCAATGTAATATGTATGAATGTATAACACAATTATATATATATATATATATATATATATATATATATATATATATATATCCAATGTAATATTATTTAGATGTAAATAGAAGGAAACCTGCCACTTGTGACAACATGGATAAACTTGAGGATATTATATTATGTGATATAGGCCAGACCAAGAGAGGCACACACTTAATGATATCATTTATATGTGGAATCTAAAAAAGTGGAACTCAGAGAAATTAAGAGTAGAATGTTGGTTATAAGAAGCTTTGGGGTGGGGAGAATGGGGAAACGTTGATCATAAGGCATAAGGTTTTAGCTATGCATGATTAATAAGTTCTGGAGACCTAGTGTACAGAAGAGTAACTGTACTTAATAATTCTATATAGTGCACTTAAAATTTGCTAAGAGAGTAGATCACCAAAAAAAGGAACAATGTGAGGTGATGAATATGGTATATGGTAATATAACTTGATTGAAGTAATTATGATATATACATATGTTAAAACATCATCTGGTACACCTTAAATACATGCAAATTTTATTTCTCAATTATACCTCAGTAAATCTGAGAAAGGGCAGAATTGAAAGCCTAAAACCAGAAATATCAGGCTTCTAGGGAAAAATATAGGGAAATAATTTTGCAATATGGAGGTAGTTATAAATTTCTTAAAAACTAAAGAAGTGCCCTGGCTGGTGTGGCTCAGTGGATTGAGTGCTGGTCTTTGAACCAAAAGGTTGCTGGTTCGATTACCAGTCAGGGCACATGCCTGGGTTGCCTGCCAGGCCCGTGGTGGGGGTGTGCTAGAGGCAACCCACTAATGTTTCTCTCTCTCTCTTTTCTCCTCTTTTCCCCTTTCTCTGAAAATAAAAAAATAAAATCTTTAAAAAAGTCAAAGAATCTCCAATAATCATAAAAAATAAATTTATAAAGTGGACTTCATCAAAATTAAAAATTCTGCTCATGAAATACACCATTAAAGTGAACGAACACACAAGCCAAAAACTGGAATAACACTTTCATAAGTAATTTATCTCGCAAAGGTCTTATATTCAGCATACATAAAGGAATTTATACAACCCACTAATAAAAAACCCAACTGAAAAATGAGAATAAAACTGAATGTACACCTTACACACAACAACAGAAGCTATTTTAATGGCCAATAATCCTTTAAAAGTTTTCATTATTAGACATTAGGGCAATGCAAATTAAAATCACAGTGTGATACCACTTCACCCATTTGAATGGCTAAAATTAAAAAAAAAGAATATGAAACAAAACACCTGTCAGTACTAAATGTTGAGCCTGTGGAGCAATTGAAACTGAAAAATTGCTCATTAGATTGTAAAATGGTCTAACCACTTTAGAAAAAGTTTTGATTATTTTTTTTATGAAGTCAAATATACTAAATGCTTCCAAGATTCCTAGTGCCAGGTGCACATGCCCTATGAATTTCCTTCCTCTTGAGTGTTGTTAAGATCTGTATGATAGAATAGTGACTCCCTTGATTAGGTCATATTATGTATGACTGCAACCTAGCAGACTAGAATGAGATTCTTCTGCTGGCTTTGGAGATTTTAGCTGCCATATTGTATATTGGCCACATGGTTAGGACTTGTGGGCATTGTCTAGTGTAGGAGTTAGGAGTAATCCCTGCCCAACTGCCAGCAAGAAAATGGGAACTTTAGTTTTATGACTGCAGGGAACTTCCAAGCTTTAATTGTGAATGCAACTTTAGCTTGATTTTAGTCTGATAAGACCCTAAGCAGAAAATTCAATTGTGATGTGCAGACTTTAGACTTACAGAAGCACTGAGATTATAAATGGGTATTAGTTTAAGATGCAATATTTCTAGTAGTTACACAGCAATAGAGAATGGATGCACACTTATTTATTATCTTTCTTTTGATGCACTTTATTCAATAGTTTTCACTTGCAGATCATTTGTGATTTTTTAATTTTATCTTTATCTCTCTGACAATGTGATATTAAAATTGTAAAACCATGTTCGGTATATCTGTAGAGAATGAGAAATTGAAGTGGTCCATTATGCTGTGATCAATCCCTGTTGCCACAGAGTAGAAATACTAGGCTTACAAATCATAAGTGTCCTTGTCCTGAGGGGCTGTATAGTTTATACACATGTCTAATTTGATTCGCATTCTAAGCAAGACTTTGTAATTAATTCTTCTGGGTTCTCACCACCACCAAATACATGTAATTTTATATTACATTTCCCCATCTCTATTAGCTCATATTTTTTCCAATATTGAAGCTCATTTACTCATTACTAGCATAGAGTTCTAATCCTTCAGATTTTTTCTGTTTTCAATAGTACATTACAAAAGAAATCTAGGGCAAATTTAGAAATGTTTCAAAGACCTTGACTTTATTGAAATGACCAAGCATTTTATTTATGAAAATTGAAGTAGGAATGAAGTGATTTTAAATGAGGGTCCAAAATGCTTTCCTCAAATATAGAGATTAAATTAATATGCTTTTAATGTCCTCTTCAGCTTTCACTTTTCTATCCAGGACTTAGCAGATACCTGAGTATCAATTTCCAATATGAACAAAAGGTTATCACTGAAAACCTTTTAAAAAAGGGTTATTATCACTACTTTGCCCACCTTTAATCAAGACTTTCACTCAGGCTCATTATGAAACCATACATCCTGTTGAGATAGATTTCAGCCAGATTAATGCAATTCTGTTGATATGCCATCTAATTTAAAGTACTCTTTTAAAACTGCGGATTTTTGAGGGGCTGCATGATTCAGTGATAACTCAGTGGAAAGGGTGCTAGAATAGAAGCCAGGAATCTGGACCTTTGCTTTGACTATCTCACCTTTGCTACCATACTTTTTTTTCTTTTGGTACCATTCATCACAATTGTATTTTACTTTTTTTTTTCTTCAGATTTTTAAATCTAACAAAACAGAGTTCTGTGAGGTCAGAGATGCAACTGTCTTGCTCCCTAGTAGCATACTGATAGTTCCAGAAGATAGCATACTGCTGGTCATAGAATGGACATATTCTAGTATTTACTGAAATAAGCAGTTCTTGAATTAAAGAAATTCAGGCATCAGATTGGTGTTATTTTATTATCTCATTTCTCATAACATCTTATAGAATAGGGAATAAATATCTCATTCATGGGCTTAAAATAAATTTTTCCTTTTTTATGTTGTTTCTAAGCAAAAGTACCAAAATTCAAAATCAGATTTGTGGAGCCAGCTTACCAAGTTAAGGCTGGGAACATAGGCATTAACTGTGTTAGAGAATAAAGCAGTGGACCTAAGTGAAGTTCTTTTCTATTTTCAACAAGGTCAGACAGGGTGTTCAATCTTTTGGTATCTCTGGGCCACATTGGAAGAAGAGTTGTTTTGGACCACACATTAAATACACATATACTAATGAAGTAAAAAATCTCATAATGTTTTGAGTAAATTTATGATTTTGTGTTGGACTGCATTCATAGCCAACCGGGACTGCATGCAGCCCATGGGCTGCAGTTTGGACACCCCTGGTACAGTATGGAAAATAGAGTTTTAAGTGGTGCTACCAGGTTTCTGGCTCTTCATGTGCATACACCTTCTCCCAGTTACTTAATTAAACACAAATGTAGATGGCACTGGAAAGGGATTTTGCAGAAATAATTAAGTCCTCAAGTCAATTGACTTTAAAATAGGGAGAAAATTCATGTGGGCCTGCACTAATCTCATGAGCCCTTTAAAAGCAGAGAGTTTCCTCTGACTGCTTGCAGAAATAGAAGTCCAACAGATGTACACCAGCTGGCCTGGAAGATACCAAATGTGCATGTTGCAACCAGCCAATGAGCCTTCATGACAGGGAACTGTGGGCAGCCTCTAGGAGGTGAAAGTGGTCCAGCCAATGACTAGGGTGAAAATGGGGACCCCAGTCTTACAGCTGCAAGGATATGAGATGTATCAACAACCAGCGAGGCTGAGAAGATGACCCCATACCTATGGGAGAACTGGAGTGCTGGCCAATATCTTGATTTCAGTCTGGTTGGACCATGAACAGAGATCCAACGTTCTGTTTCTAGACTTCTGATAAACAAAAATGAGAAATAATAAATGGGTATTGTGTTAAGCAACTGCATATGTGGTAATTTGTCATGCCGCAATAGAAAAGTAATAAACAGGGAATGCCCTCAACTTACTGGAGATTGTCCTGGGAGTTGTGAGTACTGATTTGGCTTCATGGCATGTTAGAGGAAGAGATGACAAATAGTGCCAATGACAAATGACTGTCAGATTATGACAATACACCAGATTGGGGTCCTGTTCTGTAAAGGAAAGATGTAATTCGTTCAGTGCTTCAGGAAGGCCCAAATTTCTTATAAACTTCCTGAAATGTTATTTTAAAAGTTCACGCCTTTTTCTTTGTATATCCCTAAACTTTGTCAATTATTATCTTTGTCATTTGATTGGGTATAATAGAGATACTGCTCTTCCCATAGGACTGTTTTGAGGATCAGCTGAACAAATGCCTTCACAATTAATTATTGCAAACAAAGAAGCTAAAGATTTGAAAGGTTGTTGAACTGGTCCTTGTTCTTTCTAGTGCCTTTTTTGTTTGAGGTTGTTCTTACTTTTAAAACGCATGAGTACCTTTCACTCAATTTTGTTATATAAACCTCAAACTGCCCCCAAAATAAAATCTAAAAAAAAAAGTTATTAAAAGAAAATTATCAAAAGGGAAAAGTATGATAAGAGCCTGTAAAAGAGTGAAGGTTTTTGGATTACTGATTGTGATTTATGGAAATGTCAATTACAGAGGGAGGAGCGGAGACAGGTGGTCTGGAGTGGAGGGAAGAGAAGTAGAAGGGGCTCTGGGTGAAAGAATGAGATGACAGTGTGAAGTGTAAAGAGAATGGCTAACATTGGGAAAAGCATATAATCTCCTTTATATTCCCCTTTTACAAACTTGGAATAAATCCACATTCCATAGAGTTATGAGAATTATAGTAATGCATGTAGAGTATGCTTAGTTTGTAAAAATGGGTGAATAAATGACATGTCTTCTTTTTATCAGGATTAGAATTCAATGCATTTCACATGAGAAATACATTGCAAATCAAATTATAAGTGGAGGATGTACTCTTTTATAGGACTACTCACATGGGGTATTTATTTCTTAATTATGAAATTAGATTTAAACACAAATAGGCAATAGGCAAAGAGCAATTGTTACAGTTATTTCGTATGGAATACATACCACTCCAGGCTTAGAAATTTTTTATGGACATACATATTGGGGCAGGTAACTAAAGTGCCTGAATGAATTCGGTTGGAAGAATAAATAAATTTCTCTCATACACTGGTGAAAGCAGAATAGTTTGGGAGAGACCATGTAGGACTCTGACTCCACTTTCCCGTTCCTTTTTTATTCATATGTTGAGGTGGGCAAGAAGTTGACTCCCAAATGTTTAGTCATCATATTCACCACAATTTTTTTTCAGAGAAATACGAAGATTTTCTCTTCCTAGGTCTTAGGATAAATACAAATACAAATGTACAAAGTAATAAGGGCAATGCTCTTTCAGGTTTGTTCTCCTATACACGCTTAAAGGCAGAGTAGACAGATAATATTCGTTATCTTGAACAACTCTCTTACTTTCCCTGAAAATAATATTCATTAGTAACAGAGTGATGTAATACATAGAATGTAGTAAGAAATGAGAGTCTTTTAGGAAGTTCTTGTCCCAAATTTAATTTACTCAAGTGGAAAAAAAATAACAGTCAAGTGTGCTGGAAACACATTTATCATCAGAAGTGGCTTATCATCTGAATGGCTGCACTTACTTTTAGTTGCTTTCCCCTTTGTAAGCTTTAGAATATCTGTGTGAAACAGGAAGCTTATAATAACCACCACCCAGTGTTGCTGGGGTGAACTATGACATGGCCCACATGAAGGACCAATATGTAAGAGGAGCCATCGCTGAAAATTAGGCTGTTTAGTTTTTCATTGAATCAATGCAGTATTTCTCAGAAAAATTTTCGGTACGTTTTATCCTGAAATATCTGTGTGAATAAAAGCCACAAATTGTCATATCCAGGTGAAGGGGATATTATGCCTTTGATTACACTGTTCTCGTACGTTCACTTCAAAACACTAATATTTTGTTTTTATTTATCTTACCTAATAATTGGTAAGAATCAATTCTTGAATTACCTTGAACATACAAAATGTTGGGCATTCCAAGTTAAAAAATGTGTCATAAATTAATGCAACTTGCTTCTTACTTTCTTTTGGTGCAATTTATATGAAAAAGGATTTCTCAGAATTTATAAGAATAAAACAAATTCACTAATTTTTGGTAGGTAAGTCTAGTGAATAATAAAGAGACAAAAAGAGTTTAATAGTATTTGTTCTTATTAGGGAAGACATTTGCATGTAACTAATATCATATAACCTTTTTATGATTTTTTCTTGACACTTAAAAAATGTTACCTTAAAATTTAAAACCAGTTGCTTAATAGATTCAGTATTTGGGAAAACTGAATATATAACTGTCATATGTTTTTCTCCAGTACTAATTCTAAAGTTTTGTCCAATTACCCAGCTCTATCCACACATGTTCACATTATTTTCTTTTTCCCAAAAGTCTGTGCCAGTGAGGTTCCCAGCATGGCCAGGAGCCAAGACCACAGGAGCAATGACCTGACATACACAGAATGAGACAAAATGGGAAATAGGCAGAGAAATGAACCAGCATTACTTGTTCCTTTGGGTGAAACAATCCTTTCCAAAGGCCCTTTCAGATTTTTTTGCCTACTGCAAGTACCTGTTTTCTAAGATAAGTGTGTTTGTTTGTGTTAAGCAGCACCTAGTGGTAACTGACACTGAATAGACAACTGAAGTATCTTAGGATATATTCAGAGGTAAAGATAATGGCATAAGCATTTCTATTATTGATAGAAATAACAATGAGGGATTACTAGCTGCTTCCCTTCAAGTAGTGCAGAGGGGGTCAGGGAAAACAGAACCTGGCTCTTCTAATTACACTGTAAGGGCAATTGCTTGAGCATGGGTAGAAGGAGAAATTTCAATGGCCTCTGTGGCAGGGACAAAAAAATAGAAAGCAAAACCAGGGAGATTTGTACACATAAAAGGATACTTGGAGAGTTTAAGGAATAGAGGGAGAGCTGGGAAGAATTTTTAGCATCCTCTATATCCATTTTACTTTTGGAAGGGAAAAATATAAAAAGTAGTCTTGGTAGTCAACTTTGTCTAAAACATGTCTTCCACCCCACCTTCCTGATTGTTCTTTGTCCTCTGAACTTACTTTACTTTTCTTTATAGCTTTAACAAATTTTAAGTTTTATTGCTAGGTTGTTTCCATATCTTGGCTATTGTGAACAGTGCTGTAATGAACACCAGGAGTTTTATGGAGGGTTTAAAGAGAGGAAGGTTAGGAATGTAAGGTGAAAGAAACAGGAAGTGTAAAGGTCAGAGATGTGATTAAACATGGAGTGCTAGTTTTATAAGACCAAAGCATGAAATTCAAGACAATGGAGTAGAATGTGTGTTTGTGTGTGCATGTGGGAGGAGGGGTGAGTAGTTTATTTAATCTCTTGTTAAACATTGCCGTATTTCCAATCTTTTGCTATTTTAAACAATGATTAAACATGTAACATTATGCCTATATTTTGTTTATGAGCAGCTATAGCTTTAGAATACATTTCAAGAGGTAAAGTTGCCAAAGGGTAAATGCAAATGTGGTTTTGAAACATTATCAATTTGCCATATGTAGAATTTGTTCCACTTTCACATTCCCCAAAGCCTGCAAGACCTTGGCTGCTTCGTTCCACAGCCTTTCTAACAATGTGTCAGCACATTTGAATTTTGTTAAGTTGAAGGTGAAAAATAATATCTTCAGTAAATAATATCTTGAGAAAAATTATTTTAAGTGAAGCTGACCAATTTTTTGTATATTAAATGGTCGTTGGTATTTATTGTTTTATGAACTGTCTCCTTGTAGCTCTTGAACCAGAGCTCTTGAACAACCATTGGGTTGTTCTCTTCTTCTAGATTTTAGGAGGCTGTTTATACATGAGAACAACTTTTTTCTATGATATGAATTTCAAGTTGTTCCCCCAGTTTATGAGTTGTTTTTTGACTTTGGTTATGGTATTTTTGTCCATGTAATTAAAAAGAGAATGAAGTAGTTTAATTATTAGTCTACAGTTTCTTCATTCAGAACCTTTTCAGGAAAGGAGTCCTCTGTTACAAGAATATACAGCTTGTCCACATTTTCCTCTAATATTTGGATAGTTTTATTATTTTAATACTTATAACGATACATTTCAAGTGTATCCAGCTGTGTACTTTGATTTTTATATTTGACATTTCCTTGTGTGCCCTCTTAATCCCTCCTGTCCTTCTCTCCTGCTCTTCTGTGACCCCGGACACCACCCATCTGCTTTTTTGTGTATGGCAAAAACATATATCATAAAACTTACCCTGTTAAACATTTTGAAGTGTACAATACTGTAGTAGACCGTTCTGTGTGGCATGGGCCCAGCTCCCACTGGGAGATACACAGGACCCATGCCCCACGGATAGGTTCTCGTGTGGGGAATCAGGCCTGCAATGCACCTAGGCCACTATGAGTCTTGCTTTTTGCTAAAACTCCCTCACCCTGAGTTGAGGACATTTCCTGCAAAGCAACTTCCTAAAAACCATGCTAAAGCTTTCAAGGATGAGTGTAACCAGTTTAACTACTTTTGCCTTTTCATTTGCAAATATCCCTCTTCTGTGATGTGATTAGCAGCATTGGCTCCTTTGCTTTCTGTAAAAGGTAACCACCTAAAATGAGCCTGCGTGTAGTTAATGAGGACCTTCTTGTAATGTAAACCTTCTTACTTCTTGTAAAGTAAGACGATAAAAGCTCATTGGAGGAAGGGCAGAGACTTTTGCTCCCCTTGAGAGAAAAGGCATGCAGTGCAGTCCCTTTTCCTCCATTGGACTCGGTAATCCGTGCGAATGTCTCATTTCATCCATAATGACACAGAGACTGTGGGCCAGTGTCTGCATCAAGTTCAGTGGTGTTAACTGTATCTATATTTTCATTAGTCATTCATCCAGCAATGGACTTTTAGTTAGTGTCTACCTCTTGGTGGAAATAAATGATGCTACAGTGAACATGGGTGTGCAAATATCTCTTCAAAATCTTGTTCCTAATGCTTTTGGATACACACCCAGAAGTGAGATTTGTGGGTCATATGGTATTTTTATACCATACTGTTTTCCATAAAAGTAGGAAAAAAAGTAGGTTTTTTTGTTGTTGATTTGTAGAAGTTCATTTTATATTCTAGTTATTAACCTCTTGTCAGATATGTGATTTTCAAAAATTTTTCCCATTTTGTAAATTACCTTTTCACTCAGTTGACATTTCTTTTGCATCCAGAATTTTTAAGTTCAATGTAGTCCCATTTATTTATCTTTACTCCTGTGCTTTCGTGTCATATCCTAGAAATTACCACCAAATCCACTGTCATGAAGCTATTCCCTAGGTTATCTTCTAGGAATTTTATAGTCTCAGGTCTTATATTTTAATTTTTAATGAATTTTAAGTTAATTTTTGTAGATGGTCTTAGGTAAGGGTCCAACCTGATTCTTTTTAAATCAGAAAGTGTAAGACCTTCAGCTTTGTTTTTCTTAAGATTATTTTTGCTATTTGGGGTCTTAGTCAGTTGTATATGAATTTTAGAATTTGTTTCTGTTTTAAAAAAATACCATTAAGATTTTGATAGGGAGTGTATTGAATCTTTAGATTACTTTGGAAAAGAAAGGCATTTTAACAATATGAAGTTTTCCAACCCTTGTACATGGAATGTCTTTTCATTTGTTGGTGTCTTCTTTAATTTATTTCATCATTATTTTGTAGTTTTTGGTTTATAAGATTTTCACTTCCTCAGTTAACTTTATGTCTAAGTATTTTATTATTTTATGTTATTTTCAGTAAGATTTTTTTCCTAATGTTTTTGAAATATTTTGCTGTTAGTGTATAGAAACAGAACTGATATTAGTATGTTGATTTTTATCCCACACTTTGTTGAATTAATTTTTTTTAGTGTTCTTTTAGTGGAGATTTTAGAGTTTTTCCACATATAAGATAATGTCATCTACCAACAGAGATAATTTTACCTCTTCCTATCTGATTTTTATGCTATTATTTATTTTCTTCCCTAATCATTTGATCAGGTCTTCCACTACTATGTTGAATAGATGTAGTGAACATGGATATACTTGTTATGTTCCTGATCTTGGAAGAAATGTTTTTAGTCATTGATTATTGAATGTGATGTTAACTGTAGGCTTTTATATAAGGAGGTAGGTTTTTTGTTTGTTTTTTTTTTAGTTCATTGAGGGGTTTTTTTGTCTTGAAAAGGGTTTCAGTTTTGTCTGATGCTTTTCTAGCATTGTTGAAATGTTTGCTTTTTTTTCTCTTTATTCTGTTAATGTGGTGTATTACACTAATCAACTTTTGTATTCTGAATCATCCTTGTATTCCAAAAATAAATACCTATTGGTCATAATGCATAATTATTTAAATATGCAACTGAATTTATTTTGCTAGAATTTCATTGAGGATTTTTGTATCAATATTCATACTGTGTGGTTTAGTGTATTATAGTTTTCTTATAGTTACTTTGCCTGGCTGCTATCAAAGTAATGCTGGCTTCAAAAAATAAGTAAGGAAATGTTCCCTCTTCTTTAATTTGTTTTGAAAAAGAATGAGAGAGATTCGTGTTATTCTTCTATAAATATTTGATTGAATTTCCCAGAGAAGTAATCACATTCAGAGATTTTCTTTGTTGGAATATTTTTGATTACCAATTTAATTTCTTTACTAGTTATTGTTCTGTTCAGATTTTCTATTTTTTGTGATTTAGTCTTGCTAACTTTGTGTTTTTATAACTTTGTCCATTTTATTCAGGTTATCCAATTTGTTGGCATATGTTTTTTTCATAATATTCCTTTATGATCCATTTTATTTCTTTGTTTGAAGTAACAAAGTATTAATCTTCCAAAACTAAAAAAGTATCAAAACACACATTCAATAATTTAAGGATCATATCAAGAATAATGATGATAATGTGTCATTGATTATAGTGTGATTAACTCTATTCTCTGTATACGAAGTCAAAATGAACAAATGGGATAATCTACCTAGGTAAATCAGCAAATAGGTGAATATCTCCTCCAGGAATGACATTTCAAGATTTTTATAGCATTCATTATTCACCTTAATATGATCCTTAAAGCTAGCTGGTATGAATAAATGACAAAAAATATGTGAAGTGGTAATAGTAGAGCACCACTTCACTTTGGGTGGCATATGTTCTCTAAAATCTCACCAGTCTTGTCGTGTACATGAATCCTAACATGTACACTATTTACTTAGGAGTTACTCACTACCTGTGTAAAATAATTTCTGATAATCAATTACAACTGCAGGAGAATATGTCAGATATAGACAACTCCAGTTTTGAACTGACTTTTTTTGTTATCTTGGAGAAGGCAGTTGTCATTTTTGTCTTGTCTTAGATTTTATACCTATAAAATTAATGATAAAATAGTATGACTATCTTTTATCAATAAAGCTACTTATATAATTTGACTATCAATAAGAATAGAGTGTTTTCCTAAAAAATTAATGGTGATATAAGAGAATTAGATCAGGACCCCCTAAAATTGTCATTATTTTCTCAGTCGCATATTTTGAAAGAATATTTCCATAAGATTGAATTTATTATTTAGTAATTATTTAAATTTATAGTATTCATTATACATATATAGTATACATATATACATATATAGTATTAAATTCAATTATAGTATAAACTTTTTTACACATGGTCAATGTAAGTTGCTACAAATTTACTTTGATGTTTTTTCTGCCTTATGTACCTTAACTAAAGTAAATGTATGTTTTTCATTATATTTTTAGAAAATTCAAAAATAGCTTTCAGAATGCTGATACTAACTAAAGGATCACTGGAAATATGAAAATACAAGACTGGAAACCAATAGGCTAATTTGTATCTAAAATATCTCCTTCTTTTAAAAATGTATGAATCCTGTGTCTATACCAGGAGTGATAATTTGCAGAATGCCAGTTTTGATTGAAGAGAACTATCAATTTTATATGTCATAACTTTTCCTGATAGTCATACAAAAGTAAGATGAAGATTTTAATATAAATATACATACATATACACATACACACACACACAAATATAAATGTAGACACACACCCTTTTAGTATTATAGATTTTAGGGGTGAATGCAAGGAAGAGTTTATAAGTCAGAATGATTTCACTGGTCTTACATTTTCCAAAGCAAAATTGGTACAATTATTCAGTGAAATGCAGTGTATGTTTAGCATTTTAGAAACGTTTTTAAGTAAGTAGGCAAAAGGAAATGAGTAACTTGGCTGGCTTTCCATATAGAAAAGAAAAGTAGAAAGGCCAATATCTTTAAGGTTCAATTTTAGTTTAACTAGATTATGTTAAAAACTTTGTCATTCAGTCGATTACTTCATGTAGGTAGATGCAATTTTCAAGTGTGTTACTAGGGTCCCTGGTGCATTGTTTATCTAATCTATAATAGATTGAACTTCAACAACTTGCTGACTAATCGAACACCAGAGATTAAAACAAAAATATATCTTGAGTTTTTCTTAGACATGTTTGCAATGATGACTTAGAAGAACTATTTTGTACTTTAAAAGAGAAAACGTACAAAATAGGCTTTCAGGAAAACATACTATATAGAAAAAGCTCAGGATTTTATTTTATTTTATTTTATTATATTATATTTTATTTTATTTTAAGTGTTGTTCAAGTACAGTTTTCTGCCTTTTACTCCCTTCCCAGCCCACGCCCCAGCCCTCCCCACCTCCTTCCCTTTTCCACCCCACCCCCTTTTTGTCCGTGTGTCCTTTATACTTGTTCCTGTAAACCTTTCCCCTTTTCCCCTGAAATTCCCTCCCCTCTTCCCTCTGGTCACTTTCAGTCTGTTCTTAATTTCAGTGTCTTTGCTTATATTTTGCTTGTTTATTTGTTTTGTTGTTTAGGTTCCTGTTAAAGGTGAGATCATATGGTATTTGTCTTTCACCTCCCGGCTTATTTCGCTTAGTATAATGCTTTCCAGTTCCATCCATGCTGTCACAAAGGGTAGGAGCTCCTTCTTTCTCTCTGCTGCATAGAATTCCATTGTGTAAATGTACCATAGTTTTTTGGTCCACTCATTTACTGATGGACACCTAGGTTGCTTCCAGCACTTGGCTATTGTAAATTGTACTGCTATGAACATTGGGGTGCATAGGTTCTTTTGGATTGGTGTTTCAGGGTTCTTAGGATATAATCCTAGCAGTGGAATTGCTGGGTCAAAAGGCAGATCCATTTCTAGTTTTTTGAGAAAATTCCATACTTTTTTCCACAATGGCTGTACCAGTCTGCCTTCCCACCAACAGTGCACTAGGGTTCCCTTTTCTGTCTACAACCTCTCCAGTCCTTGTTGTTTGTTGATTTGTTTACAATGGCCATTCTGACTGGTGTGAAGTGGTATCTCATTGTGGTTTTAATTTGCATCTCTCTGATAGCTAGTGATATTGAGCATCTTTTCATGTGTCTCTGGATCCTCTGTATGTCCTCCTTGGAGAAGTGTCTGTTCAAGTCCTTTGCCTACTTTTTAATTGGGGTGCTTGTCTTCTTAGAGTGGAGTCGTGTAAGTTCTTTATATATTTTGGAGATTAAACCTTTTTCTGAGGTATCATTGGCAAATATATTTTCCCATACAGTTGGTTCTCTTTTTTATTTTAATACTGTTTTCTTTAGCTGTGCAGAAGCTTTTTATTTTGATGAGATTCCATTTGTTTATTCTTTCCTTTATGTCCCTTGCTCTAGGGGACATATCAGTGAAAATGTTGCTGTGTGAAATATCTGAGATTTTCCTGCTTATGTTCTCCTCTAGGACTTTAATGGTGTCGTGGCTTATATTTAAATCTTTTATCCACTTTCAATTTATTTTTGTGTATCGTGTAAATTGTGCTTGGGTTTCATTTTTTGCACATAGCTGTCTAGCTCTCCCAACACCATTTGTTGAAGACGTATTTTTACTCCATTTTATGTTGCTGTCCCCTTTGTCGAATATTAATTGACCATAGAGACTTGGATTTCTGGGCTCTCTGTTCTGTTCCACTGATCTATGTACCTGTTTTTATGCCAGTACCAGGCAGTTTTGATTACAGTGGCTTTGTAATACAGTTTGATATCAGGTATTGTGATCCCTCCTACTTTGCTCTTCTTTCTTGAAATTGCCGCAGCTATTCAGGGTCATTTATGGTTCCATATAAATTTTTGAAGTGTTTGTTCTATGTCTGTGAAATATGCCATTGGTACTTTAATAGGTATTGCATTGAATCTGTAAATTGAAAAGCTCAGGATTTTAAAAAGACCGTGGGTCAATGCCATGTTGGCATATACCAGTTGTATGAACTTTGAAAGATTATTACTCTTTCTGAACCTCACATTCTTCAGATATAAAATAGAGTGTAACAAGGTGGATATTCTCTCTTCTTGGACTTCCATTTACCTCATTCAGTAATCTACCTGTCTCCACATCCACTGTAAACCACACTAATTGATGAACTCTTGGTGATGGTAGACTACTCTATAGCATGACCATATATTATTCCTGCAAAAATAATGCTTACATACCAAGGTTCAGGTTTCACCCCCCCCAAACCATATACATGATTGTATTTGGTATTATATTTATGTGGCTTAATCACATGTAAGTCAATTGATAAGATATGAACATGAAAATAGTTTTGTTGTTTTGGAAAGGCTACAAGATGAAGCACAACAATTATACAACTTCGTGTGGGTAAGAAGATAGTAAATTATTGGAAATATAAATATCTAGGATTTGTAACTCAGCTTCACAAATATTTTAATTTCTCAATTCATTTCAAATTAACAACAGATAGACATTAACAAAGATCAATTATGTATATGATTCATGCAGAAATATTCACTAGAATCGAACCAGCAGGCCAGGAAAAAATAAGAGGCTATGGTATATATAAGTATCTTATAAATGTTTTAAGTCAAAACAAAATATTAAACTGAATTCTGATATTGGTAGTGGAGTAAGTGATCATTAAAGTTTGTTCCTGGTAGCATAATATTGGGACAAAACATGATTTAAAGGCATGGAAACATCATAAACCTGGGAAAGAGTATACTCTTGAAAAACATCAACTGCAATAGCCAAGAACTATGAGTTTCTTCCTCCCTCCCTCCCTCCCTCCCTCCTTTCCTTCCTTCCTTCCTTCCTTCCTTCCTTCCTTCCTTCCTTCCTTCCTTCCTTCCTTCCTTCTTTTTTGCCAGGGGATATTATCCAATCTCCTGGTAACAGTGGCAGAAAAGCACAGCCTGATTCCTTTGAAGTAACAAGCACAGAGAGGGCAAGAAACCCCAAATCTGTGCACAAACTCAGCTTCAGTCTCTGGCTGTGTGTTGTAATATGCACATGAGGAGAAACACTGGGGCCCAGAGCAAAACAGATAGAAAGATCAGAGAGAACTCTAATCTTGGAAGACAGACTGATGTAATTTAAGACTCTCAAGTTTGCTACTTTCTACAATGACTTCAAGGGATCACACATGTTGTATTAGCAG
Source organism: Tonatia bakeri (assembly GCA_004024845.1). Lineage (NCBI taxonomy): Eukaryota > Metazoa > Chordata > Mammalia > Chiroptera > Phyllostomidae > Tonatia > Tonatia bakeri. Next base: position 18,593 of record PVIA01010024.1, on the reverse strand, counting down.
ATAGACTTTAAGGCATCTATTACAAATTATAAGAAAAAGATATTCAAAAAATTAAAGAAAATGGTTTTAATGAATGAGCAGATAGGACATCTCAACAGCTAAATGCAAACTATTAAAAAGGAAATCCTAGACCTGACAAGCATGATAACTGAAATAAAATGTATAAGTCAGATGGTTGAAAAAACTTTGAAGATGGGAGAAGAGTTACTCAACATGAAAGTAAATCTGTTGAAATTAAGAGATCTTATGGAAAGAAAGAAAGCAAATTGAGAGACAATGAGCAGAGTCTCAGAGATCTGTGACAGATAGTGGTCTGATTTATATGTCACATCTATCTATACGTGTACATATATCTGATAAAGGGTGGCTTGTATCTAAAAGATGTGAAAACATTTACAACTCAATAAAGAAAAAGATCAACTTAAAAAAATGCAGGCAAAAGATTTGAACAGAGCCCTTACAAAAGAAGATATACAGGAGACCTATACGCTTATTAGAAACTGCTCAACATCTTTAGTCATCAGAAAAATGCAAAGGATACCACAAGTGAGCTACCACTACACATCCATTAGCATGGCTGCAATTTTAAAACAGAAAATTAAGTCTAGAATGTGTAGTACCTGAAATGTTCATATATTGCTGATGGGAATCAAAATGATAGGACTGTTTGGAAAAGTTTGGCAGTTTCTTATAATTTAAACATTCTCCCAACATGCTACATGTATCTACATATTCTATTTGGAGTAGAGTCTACCTGAGACATGTTCTTCTCATGACGGACTACAGATAACACCCCCCCAAACAGTGGGAATATGTGCTATCTTTTGAGGCCTTGGTTGAAATTGGCACATTGAAATTTTCATCTTCATTTAATTAGCCTAGGCCAAGTCAATTTTAATAGGTTATGTTATAAGTGGTACCTCAAAATCACATGAAAAACACCATCGATATTAAGTTAAATCCAGGGACAAGGTGAAAAACTGTATTTGCTGCAGACAGTGTATTATATTATGGCACTATATTATGACATTGGCAGCCTTTACCATGACTCTTTAGTGAAGAAACGGGATCAGAGATGGTATAGTTTTGATCAATGGACATGAGACAAGAAGAAAGAAAAATCTGGGTTTGACCTGAAAAGGGGCTATAAGTACTTATCCCAGGACAGCATGCTTGTTTGAGCCTTTTTTTGAGAGCAGGAGGAGAAATGTTTCCCACCTAGATTTTCAGCAATTTCGGTGTCTAGATGTAAAGGGACTTCATGCAAGTGTAGAAGCTAAGGCTTATCCTTTTCCCAATTTCCCTGGAACAATCACTAACCTTTATAAATATCTGACAGTTTATAAAATATTTTCTTGTACATCACCTGACTTATTCCTTTAATAACCTTAAAAAGTAGCATTTATTACTAAAACTGTTTTATAAGTGAGCCAATAAAGGATCAGAGAAGTAAAATGACTTGTCTAATTTCACATAGCCATTAAAAAAAAATCAAGTCTAGAAGTCAAATCTGTATCTTCTAATGCTAGTCACACAGATTTATATTACCTGATAGCTGTTAACCCAGATCTGATCACAGAGAAAGTGTTTAACATTCTTCCATAATTAAATTTATACAGATGAGCAAATACTGCTTTGGTTCAGCAAGAGGAGAATAAATCACAAGTCTGTAGTAATTGTTTTCTTTCAAATTCTCCCCTTTTTAGAATATGCAGCAAAAAAATTATTTTTCTTCAATTTTGTCCATGTATGATCAATTATTAATTTGAGGCCATCTCTTTTTTTCATGCTGCAGCTGAAGCAGATAGCATTACTATCCCCACCTATAGATGGGGAAACAGGTGGCCTGTAACAGCTTGCCCAGTGTCATAGCAGCAATATTAGTGGTTAAACTAAAAGTTTATTCAAGACTGTTAATTTTATTCTATTTTCAAAATTAATTCCAGTCTATTTGTTTGTGATTATTCAGAATATGTGAATCCAGCCTCATGTGTGGAATTTCTTCCTCAACTCTAGAGAGATGATTATATTAAGTCACCATTTAATTGCAGTAATCTTAATGTCTTTGTTAAAATTGCATTAAATTCTAGTCAAAATATACCAATGTTTCCTATCAGTTCTTAGGCTGCTGAATTTCCATGAGACTTGCTATAAACATTTAATTAAGAAGTAATTGTTCCAACATTTATAAAGGACCCATGGACAAAGAAAACAGGGTGAGGATTAAATGTGTGTGCGTGGGGGGGTGAGTAGCACAGGAGAGAGCAGTGAGGGTGGGGAATGGGGACAACGGTAATTGAACAACAATTAATTTTTTTAAGGGGCTTGTTTAATTAATAAGACCTGGGGAGAACAAATGTATTTAAGCTTATTTTGTGTAATAAAAATGGTTATGTGGATTTTAAAAAAGAGGTAATTGTTCCAGTGTATGTTAATTTTGACTTTCTTAAGTGTTTATTAGTGTAGATTCTCTGTTGAATTCCCTCTACCTCTATTTTTTAAGTGTTAAGTTGATGTGCCTTCACCATCTCACAGAAAGCTTCATCTTTGGGTTTATGACCTAAATTTCTGTTGGTGCTCCACTGGGAAATGGTGCCATATGAAGCAAGAGAAAAAGGGACAAAGACAGGAAATCCTTCATTCCTAAAATGCCCCTCTTTTCTGCTCTTTGTAACCAGAGAGTTATTCCAATGGTTCAATACCGAGTTCCCTAAAGTAGGTGTCACACATAGGAAAGAAAGAGTTTTAAGGGCAGCTATGTTGGGGCACACTGACTATGATCCCTCCCATTTAATATTTCTAATGTGAATTTTGAAGCTCTGAGAAGAATGTCATGAAGGAATTTGATTGCTTTTAAAATCTATAATTTAAAAATATAAAAATATCACTAAAAATTTTCTCGAATAAGTAAAAAGTAGCAAAACTCATTTTGTGTGAGATATGATGGCAGAACAAGAAATCATTTGGTCCATTTTATAGACGCTTTTGTTTACACAAACTGAGTCTCATAAAGTAGTGAGAAATTTGGTTAAACAGTTAAATGATGATTTTCTTTGTAATAAAAGCAAGAAAATATGTTTCCAGCAATAAAAACAAAAAACTAATGCAAAAGTCAGTAAAGTTCCATGATAAATGCACTATAGCCATTAAAATACTTTGTTCAAGAGTGCTATCGTGTGTACTGAGAGGGTGTAAAAATAAATATTTAGTATAAACTGATTTAATCAAGTCAGTATTGGGTACTGGAGTATTCTAGGTTAGAGGAAAGATCATGATTCTTCTATTTCACACATGCACTAAAATGGGAATATAATTTAAAGGGCTTAGAAAGGAAGAGGTAAAACTAGAACCTATGGATAGAAGTCAGGTAGATAATATTTTGCTCTATATAAGAAAGAACTTGAAGTTAGATTATGGGATCTTACAGCTAGAGCTATCATTTACCAAACACATACTATATGCCATGCTAGGCAGTTCTAAATTCTTTACATGTATTAACTCATTGAATCCTTATAACAGTCATCTGAGTTCAGTGCACTCTTCATTTTTGTTTGCTAGCTGAGAAAAGCAAACATAGAAAGGTTTCAAGTTCACATATCTTTTATGTAGTAGAAACCCAGATAGTACATAACTTCAAAACCTGGTCCCTCCACACCTGGCAAGAGTAGAATGAGTTACTTATTCTTGAACTATTTGGGCAGTAATTGAAAACCCCAGAATAACTATCATCAGTAAATCAACAAATAACAAGTGCTGGTGAAGATGTGAGGAAAAGGGAACCCTGATACATTGTTGGTGGGAATGCAGACTGGTGTAGCCACTGTGAAAGCAATACTGAGTTTCCTCAAAAAATTAAAAATGGAATTGTGTTATGACCCAGTGAGTCCACTTCTGGATGTATATCTGAATGAACCCAAAACACTAATTTGAAAGAATATATGCACCCCTATGTTCCTTGCATGATTATTTACAATAGCCAAGCAATGGAATCAACCCAAGTGTCCATCAACAAATGAGTGGATAAAAAAGCTGTGGCATGTATACACACACACATACACACACACATACACACACACACATACACATAATGAAAATTACTTGGCCATTAAAAAGAACAAAATCTTAACATTTGCAACAATATAGATGGACCTAGAGGGTATTATGCTAATGAGTTAAATTAGACAATGAAATATTACATGATTTCACTTATATATGGAACCTAAGGAATGATATAAATGAACAAACAAAACAGAAACAGTCTCATACATACAGAGAATAGACTGATGGTTGTCAGATGGGAGGGAAATTGGGGGACTGGGTAAAAAAAAGGTGAAGGTATTGAGAAGTTGAGATTGATAGTTACAAAATCATTGTCAGTATGTAAAGTACAGCATAGGAAATAGGAAATACAGTCAATAATATTGTAATAACTATCTATAGTGCCAGTTGGGTACTGGAGATGCCAAGGCACAATTTTTGTAAAGTAAGTGATTGTCTAACCACTGTGCTGTATATCTGAAACTAATGCAAAATAATATTGAATGTAAACTGTAATTGAAAAAACTGAAAAAAAAAAACAATTAAAAAAAAGAAGAGCCCTGGCTGGTGTGGCTCAGTGAATTGAGTGCTGGCTTGTGAACAAAGGGGTTACTGGTTCAATCCCCAGTCAGGGCACATGCTTGGGTTGCCAGCCAGGTTCCTAGTGACCCCATTATGGTAACCACAGATTGTGCAAGAGGCAACCACACAATGATGTTTCTCTCCCTCTCTCCCTCCCTTCCTTTCTGTCTAAAAATAAAGAAATAAAAATCTTTAAAAAATTGTTTTAAAAAAAGAATTTTACATATAAAAAAAGAGAAAAAAATGAAAAGCCACTTGCTAGGTATGTGATAGAAGGAAACTCAAGCATATATACTGGAAAGTTAGACATCAAGCTTGAATTTCTAATTCTATAAAATTCCTAAAATATGATTGTTTTTTGAAAAAAAAAGAAGCTTAATGAGTCTGCATGCTGTTGAATACTATGGGACATAGCTTTCACTTCTGGATTCTTCACTGTGTTTCAAATAGAACTCTGAGGTCTGCCCAGAAAAAGTCTAGCCATTGTTATTATAAGAACAATTTGCACGACTCTGATATAATGTGGCAGCCAAGTGGAGTGGACTAGAATGTGCATGTGTGAACAATGATGACTTCACTGTACTAGTCAGTGGGGACAGTGGACACCACTGAGTGAGCATGTGTACTGTGTGGCTGTTGCACTCAACATGACTAAGTGAGTAGAGCAACAAACCTACATCAAATTTTGCATTAAGCTTGAACATTTCTCCATGAAAACTACTTGGATGATTCAGAAGGCTGCAGCTATGGGAAACATGATTAGTAGCTTCATCATGACAATGTGCCTTTCATGCATCACATCTTGTACAGAGGTTTTTTGGCAAACCTTCAAATCTCCCAGGTGATTCAGCCCCCCTACATTCGAGATTTGGTGCCCTGCAACTTCTGGCTTTTCCCAAAACTAAAATCACCTTTGAAAGGAAGAGATTTAGACCATCAACAAAATTCAGGAAAATATGATGGGACAGCAGATGGCAATTGGGAAAATTGTGGGAGGTCCAAAGGCACCTAATTTGAAGGAAACTGAGATGTCATTGTTCTATGTACTATGTTTCTTGTATCTTTCTTCTTCTATAAATGTCTCTGTTTTTCATAATGCATGGCTGGGTACTTTCTGGACAGACCTTGTTTACAAAGCATAAGTCAACAGTACACCCTTGCTAAATTGAATAAGCTTCACTAAATTCCCTCAGCTGTCAGCTTATCTTCTATGGCATTTAACTACTTTCCTGTAGTTGTATGAGCTCCCTTTCTTTCTCTCTGCCCCTATTCAAGGCTAATCTTCTCATGTGTTTCAGTCACTTTCTTCATTTATGCATATCTGTAACCACATCTTATATTGCTTCTTTCTCATTTCCTTCCTCCCTCACTTCCTTCCTTCCTTTCTTCTTCCTCCCTTCCTTTCTTCCTCTTTCTTTCTTTCTTTCTTTCTTTCTTTCTTTCTTTCTTTCTTTCTTTCCTCCTTCCTTCCTTCCTTCCTTCCTTCCTTCCTTCCTTCCTTCCTTCCCTCCCTCCCTCCCTTCCTCCCTCCATCCCACCTTTCCTTCCTTCTCTCTCCTCCCTCCTCACCTATTCTTACCTCTCCTCACCTCATCCATCTCTTTCTCTCACCTTCCTTTCTCCTTTCTATCTTCTCTCACCCTCCTTTCTTCACATAATGAAATATTCATACAATGAAACATTTTGGCCATAAAAACAATGAAGTATTGCTACATGTTACAACATGGATGGACTTTGAGAATATTGTTATAAATGAGAACAAGTCACACACAGAAGGCCAATGATTCTGTTTAGTAGAAATGTTCAGAATGGGCATATCTGGATAGACGATGGGGTTGGGAAAGTGATGGGTTGGGCAGGAAATGGGGAGTGACTGCTAATGAGTAGAGAGTTTCTTTTGGGGTGATAAAAAACAGTGCTGCCAACTCCTTGCTTTTAGACCAATGAGATACATTTTGTACTTCTAACATTAAGAACCGTAAGGTACATATAAATTTTTTAAGCCACTAAGTTTTTGTTAATCTGTTACAGCAGTAGTAGAAAAACAATACTAAAGTGTATGATAGCATAGCTTCTATCCATGGAAGTTTGTATTTTGACATAAAGATCACCAACTCATTCATTTATCCTTTTCATTAAATAAATAATTATTGAATACTTTTTAGGCACAATTTCAGAAATTGAGATTTAGCTATAAGTCATACAAGATTCCTGTCCTTGGAGAGCTCATAGATTAGTTAGAGACAGATGATAAATATATACATATTTAATTTAGTAGAAAATTAAAAATCAGGACAAACATATCATTCATTTCATGAAAACTTATTGAACCCCAATATTTGCAGACCTCATGTAAGTTGTAGGGTGTAACTGATAATCATGAAAAGTAGAAAAGCAGAGTTCTTCAAAGCAGAGGCCCTGAAGTATCATGATCTGGTTTCCATTCCCATCTTCTCTATTTATTAGCTTGTGGTGCTGGGAAATGACTTAATCTCTGTGAGCCTCAGGTTCTTAATCTGAAAAATAGAGATAATCATTGTCTCTTAATCATAGGGCTGTTATGAGGATTCAATGAGTTATAATATTTAGAAAGTACTTACTGTAGTGGCTGGCTCATCGTTATAGGCAATGCAATTATTTTATAAATTAAAGACAATAGTAATAAAAATCAACTTGTCTTATTTTCAAAGCATTCACAGTCTGGAGTAGAGAGATGTAAAATATAGAAAATTATGTAGAGTATGAAAAATATTAGATGCTAACATTCATGTAAATTGAGATCTAAAGTAATGGGGATTATGGAAACTATTTTTTTTTCTATACACATGGAAATTTCATGCTTTTATTCTTGGAAAAAGAGCTCTCTCTCTTCTTTTTTCAATGGTCTAAACCACTCTGAAAAGAAGCTGACTCAGCATCTCCCAAGCAACAGAGGCAGATAAGAGGATGACTCAAGTTCTTTGTCATTCTCCACGTGGTCCAGTGTGTAAGGAATGAAAAAAAGACAATTCATTTTTCATAGCTCCTGCATGTACTTTTTGTGTGGGCTGGATTCTCTAATGTTTTATTTCAGGCCATTTCCAGCTTTTCTCTAAGATCAATATTTCAAATAAACAATAGACTCTGGCTGTGTGCGCAGGTCTGTGTGTGTGTGGAGTGGCAACACTGTGTTCCGTTTCTAGCTTCTACCCTGCTGATATAACCACACAAAAACAGGAGAGACAGATCTACAGAATTCTAAAAGCAGCAGGTGATCAATAGCATATTAATTTTTAAAGGATGAAACTACATTAAGGATAGAAAAACAAAAAAATGCTAGAAGGAGAGGAAAGGAAAAATATACCCGAGTGATGGGCCCTTGAAATGCCCAGTGACTGGATAAGAATTTTCAGAGCCTGCTGTTTATTTTTATTCTTGTTTTGAAAATGAAAAGTATAACAATGCTAATCAAGATACAAATACAAAATAATTATAGTCAAAGAGCGTGTCTTCCTTAGACTCCACCTGAGCAAAACAACAGTTTTACATGTAAGTCCCTTTTCATCCTTCTATCCCACAGGGATTATGCAAAGTGGCACTGCAGTGAGGGAAGTGGGCTAGAGGTTATCGCAGCAATAAGAATCCAGTGAATCCAGTGAATCCATTAGATTGTCTTCCCAGGACTGCAGTGAAAAGAAGAGGAGAAGGAAAATTGAGGAGCAGCTAATTTTGGAACTATCAGGAAAAAGTAATATAGTAGAATTGTAAATAAGCATTTGGACTCTCAGTATGAATAAACTTGGGGGTTCAGTTCAGACCCCTGGTGTGGTTTGGTGTGGTCCAAGCCCTCGCCAGCACTTGAGTTGGGTGAGAGTTTTCTTTAGGATTGCACATTCACAATCATTGCGTCCTACTCCTCCCATTCATCCTCCACTCCAGCCTTTATCTGCCTCTCTAACATTCCTTACAACTTCTGTTTCTTTCACCTGAAGTGCATTTCCCATTTCTTTTCTTCTGCTGTTACTGGTGGCCTATCTGCACAACCCAAACTCTGATTAAAAGCAAGGATGCATTTAGATCCCCAAAGAGATTGCTGTTATCACACAAAACTATTCTCAGGTCTGCATTATGCAAACAACTGCTTCCTCAGCCACAGTAAATACCTTGGATAAGAAGCTTCTTTTTCCTAGAGTACACCGAGCTGGGTAGATGGTGACATAAGGTGGCATTTGTATAGCACCTCACATAGCTGCTTCATATGCGCTGCCTCAGTGTTACTCTCATGACAGATTTCAGAAACAGGGATTATTGTCACCCTCTTTTAAAACCTTCTATAGGATAATCACTGTGATAGGCCCTGGAAATATGAAGATAATGCTGACTGTTCAATAGTTAAAACATTTACAAAACTACGTGATTATACAAAGAGAACCCTGGAGGGTGTGAGGTTGGAGGTGATAGGTGAGTGATTTTAGAAGATTCATCAAGAAAGATTTCCTGAACCACTTAGGTTGTTTTTTGTTTGTTTTTAATTGTACTAGAGGAGCGAGGTTGTGTATTAAACCGTGTTTTAAACCTAGACAGGACTAATTAAAAAACTAACGTAGGAAACAAATAACAATCTAACTTTTTGTCATAAATGTAGAATTTGTATGTATATTAATAATTTCACTTTCTCTGAATAGAAAACTTAATTAGAAGCATACTAGAATGAACGTATACATTTTATCAATAAATGTTTTCATTTCTCATATTGTTGTAAAAATCAAAAGGCCTCTAGAGGGCGCCAATGGGCTAATTTGAGAGTGGGCAATTTTGTGGTTAGTTTATCTTTGCTTAGAATTGGCTACTGTAAAGGATTCTGTGGACACTAAACCCAGAGAGAGCAAAAAATCCCCTTTGACTATTCTGTAGAATTGTATCCACCCATAGACAGTTGTGACCCACTTCAGTATAACTCTGTTTCTGATGGAATCATCCACAACATAGTTCGATAGCCGGAATCATCCTCAGGACCTTAGAGAAATCTCCACCAACTTCTTGTTTTAAATACTTCCTGAGCACTATTGATGAACAACACACTGTGATTTTTTTTAGAGAATTTAAGTTTAGTGAATTTCTTCATTTCTCACTGAAGCGCTCCAAGAAAATGTGATTCCCAAAGTTACTCAAATTATTAGTTACAGAGCGAAGATTAGCACTAACATATTCTGAAGTTTTCTTTGCTCAGTTTTCTTCTCTCTAATCCAGCTTTGAACTCTAAACTAAGTGCAGTTTAGTTTAAGGAACTTTTACTATAGGCTTATACATGCCATCCGTGTGTTTGGATGGATGCTGAGATGAATTACAGTATCCAACCTGGCGAGGACAAGGACCCATGCACAGATAATTATGAAGCAGCATGTAATAAGATGGAGGCACTACCTTCTAAGGAACACAGGGTGCTACAGGAGCACAACTGGCACCTGTTCAAACCTAAGTGTCTTGTGGGTACTTAGAGAACCTTTTCTGCATGAAGAGATTCCTGAGATGATGGAGAAATTAGTGGACTTGTCCAGAGAGAGAAGAAGGGGAGTATGTGGAGGAAGGGTAATGAAGAGGAGAACCACTCCAGGCAGACTGAAGTAGCAGCAGTAAGATTGGGCCTTTGAGCAATACAGTTCCTGGACGACTAGTCAGGAGACTTGAGTTTTGTGTCTAAGAGACTTATGTTATCTTAAGCACGTGCTGATGTAAGAAACATTCAAACCTGCAGAGAATTTTTGTGAGGTTATTTGAACCAGGAAGAAAAATCTCAATGGATTGAAAAATGCTTTGGAGAATGGCAGTTTAGCACCCTATTTTATACATTACAATCAAAGGAGGCAACATAAGAGGGTTACATGAAATGCATTGGTGATGGATTAGGGAGATAGGATAAAGCAAAGGGGGGACCTCTGGGATTGGATAAAAGAAATGACAAGACACATACTTCTTTTACTTAGGCTGGTAAAGGATAGTTAATAATGAACAATTAACATGGTAACAACAACAATGAGGGGATTTGTGGTCTCAGCTCTGGTATAATGGTTGTGCCCAAGGGATTTGGGAAGTTACCTTGACATTCCAAAGGTGTATTATCATAGATTCAAAAGAACAATCAACAGACTCAGTTAAGAGAAGATTGACCTTTGTTAGGGAAAAATACTGGCCTAGGTCATGACTTCCTGCCATGACCTGCTTTCAATTAGAAAGTTTTTAATTTCAGACCATCCTCTATGGTTACTTTAGGTCTCTGAGTTTGTAAGGCTGCCACGCAGCTCTCCCCTGAGCTTGTCAGGTTAATAGGTGACTCTTTTATCTTGCACACAAGTAAGGGACTCAGTTTTCTCAGCTGAGTTGCCTAAATATACAATTAGCTTAGCTAGTCAAGCTATTTTAATACGTATATTTATGAGTCTTTAAGCCTGGGGAGGCTCATACTATGCTTTTAGATATAATATTTTATTACTTTCATATTCTCGCCACCCCTATCTCCGTGTTGTAGATGTTCTGGTCTAGGTGAGCTGGCTGAGACAACTGGGATTCCCTTCCTCATCAGCTGCCAGTTGTAGGATAAGGGACCTATCCTCCATGCAGTGGGCCAAGAATACTGCAGTCCTGATTGCCCCTCCTTTAGTTGCCTTTAGGGTTGAGGGGCAAGCTGAGGAGACCAGAGGCCACCATTTACTTCAATGTTTACTCACAGAGTAAAAGTGTGACATTATTAGAAGCAAGCCACTGTCCCCTTCCACAGCTCCAATGCAGTGGGCTGAGGTTCTGACCAATGTAAGAGGCAGGTTTTAAGAACTAGTAACCCACATGATGTCTGAGGGCATAGACTTTCCTTGGAAAAGGTGAGGAGAAGTTCATGCTTAAGTCAAGAGAAGCAGGGTTCTGGAAGCCTGCACAATCAGAGCAGGAAGACTTGAGAGCATTTTCCATGCCACTCACAAATTCATGAGCAAAGGGAGGAAGTCTTATTTGTCTCAAGGGATCAAAGCACAGTCTTTGACCCCATGCTATCTGAATAATAATTTACTCTGACCCAGGGATTAGTCCAAGAAAGCCTGGCTCAAAAAACAAACAAACAAACAAACCCCCATATTTGATTGCTGGTTGTCCAGCAGGACATGGGCATGCCCAAAACTGTGTCTTCTCAGGAGCAACCAGAGAGGGAATGTTACAGGGTGCAGCCAAGAGGGGGGGGGACCCCAAATGGACATTTGAAATGGGGCCCAGAACTCAAGGTGTCCAGAGATTTTTAAGATGTTTTTTTTTACCTCTTCCCCCCACCACAGGTGTGAGTTGGGGGAAGGGGCACACAGAGCAAGAACATGCAGGGCAGCTTTGCAGCTAATCCATGGCATGGTCATTTAACATACCTATAGCCTTGGGCTGGTTGCTTGAATATGCTAAATAGCTATGGCTATGCTCTGGGCCAGGGGGATGGAAAGGAACACCTCCCTGAGACGGGACTAGGAGCAGGTCCCCTGAGTTTCAGCGCTTGGGTGGGAGCTCGGAGGAGATTGGTTCCAGGACATGGGGTGACACTTGCCCAGACCCATGATGGTGACCAGAAAAGCTGGAAAGGACAGCAGATTGAGGGCAAGTGTGGCCAAGTGTAGGAGGAGTCGGAAATAGGGCTGCAGAGGAAGTTTGGCGCGGGGATTTA
>PVIA01010023.1:0-55392 GCA_004024845.1 Tonatia bakeri | reverse complement strand
CTCCTCCTTCACAATTACAGCAGTTTCCTAGCACACCATGATATGTACCATCTCCATGCCTTTGCACATATTTTCCTTTTTCTGTGCTCTTCTCCTTCAAAGCCTGGTAAATTCCAATTCATCCTGAAAAATACTCAGCTGTCCCTGACTATGATTCATCCCTTCAACAACTATTGTTTGTCAGGAACTACTTCCTAACATAGTTGTATAAGATACAAAGATACTGTGACATCTTTGTGGGAACCCTCAAGAAGTTCATAATTTCTTTCTTGTACATACTTGTACTGTCATGTGTCACACGACAACTTTTCAGTCAATGATGGACTGTATATATGATGGTGGTCCCATAAGATTATAATGGAGCTGAGAAATTCCTATCATGTGGCGATGACATGGCCTTAAATGTTGTAGCACAATACACTCACTCACATGCCTGTGGTGATGCTCGTGTTAACAAACTCACTGCACTGTTGGTCGTATAAAAGTATAGCACATGTAATTACGTACGGTACATAATACTTGATAATGATAATAAAAGACTGTGCTACTGGATTATGTATTCACTGTGCTATAGTTTTTATCGTTATTTTAGAGTATACTCTTTCTACTTATAAAAAGTTTGCTGTAATACAGTATGCTATGTTATCCAACAGTACCCTCTTATATCTTGTGTTTCCTGAGCCCTTTGATTGCATCCTTTTATGCGTGATTGAACATTGTGTTGTTTTGTTCATCATGTCCCCAAAGTGTTCAAACAATGATGAAATCACCTATGATGCATTTCTCAGAATGCATGCCCATCATTAAGTGAAACCTGACCATGTATATTTGTATCTCACATCATACTGGATTGTTGTTGTTCACAAGTTTCTCTCCCCAATAAGACTAAGTTCCCTAACAGCAAGGCCTGAATCTTAATCATTTTTCTTTTTTGCATAGTAATTGCTCACAAAGGCTTCTGGAACTAAACCAAATTATAAGCAAAAGATATGCAAATGATAAATGATGGAGCCTAAACTCCAAAGTTTATGTACGTAGGAAGAATGCCCAAAATAACTGGTATAGATAATAAAGAGTGAGAGAAAGGGATATGAATGTAGGTTGGAAATGAAGATTTCATAAAGAAACTGGGTATTATGTTAGACCTTAAAAACAGATAGGTTTGGGAGAGGTGATGGGAAATAACTGGAAATGAGCAAAATCATGTTTAAGGGATAATGATTCAAAAACTGGAACAAAAGACATCATTGGTCAACTTCAGAGGAATGTTAAGATGTGCCGTAGCAAGGAGTTTCAGACCCCATCAGCTCACAAAACAATAAAGATTACCACTTGACTATCTATAAGGTTTTGTGGTTTTCTAAGCATTTTGACTTTTCCTCTTAAGTATTAAATTATGACATAGACAAAGAAGGTAACCATGATCACCAACTTACAGATGAAGAAATTGAAATTGGAGATAATAAATAACTTTCCCAAGTCTCACAGTAAATGACAGAGCTGGGACAATAAGCTAGTTCTTTGAATGATTATTTCCAATATATACTATCATCTGCCATGTTGTGTGTGTGTGTGTGTACATTAGTCTGATCCCAAGGGACACAATGCAAGAAAACCAAACTCCAGGTGAGACCCTCGGTACCCTTGAACTTGAGCGTAAGAACCCCTCTCTTCATGCTCCTACTCTCAATGTTCCATGCACAGAATGTGAGCCTGGGTAGCGTGGAGTTTAGTACGCTTGTAGACAAATGGCCTATTCTCTCCTTTGTTCCCTAATAAAGTGAAACAGAGGCTAGAAGGGGTTCTTCTTTTTTCTTTGGAGAACCAAAGACTTCCTTTATGGAGAGAAGCTGGGCTAAGTTATTATTTAGTTATTGTAGTAATTAAAAAAATGTCCATTCTTGCCCTGGCCAGGTGGCTCAGTTGGTTGGAGTGTTGTCCTGATGCACCAGGGTTGTGGGTTCAATCCCCAGTCAGGGCACATACAGGAATCAACCAGTGAATGCATGAATGACTGGACCAACAAATCCATGTTTCTCTCTCTCTCTCAAATCAATCAACAAATAAAAAAATTCATTTCCATTTTTTAACTGTTTCATTTCATATTAGAATATGAGTTTTAGTCAATATGAGACATTTGTTCATTTATTTATATACTTCCTTATTCATGTATCCAGATGGAGCAGGCAAGGTGCATATTAATCCACTATAAACTACTTGTTGCTGAAATTAAATAGTTGCTTCCTAATTTCTCAGTAAGAATGATATTTATGTGGCCAACTTTCACTATACTGTTTCTCTGAATGATAAATTTACTTTGAAAAAAATTATTTAGTCTAAAGATTTAACGCTTGGACATTTTCTCTCACTTGCACTTTTAAAGAATGTTGTGTGATCTTTTCCTGATGTTTTAAAGAATGAAATAAATTTCATCTTGTTAGGACTGGTAAGCTGTGGGATAAGTATCCCTGCATGGTACACAATTGACTCTTGGACAACATGAAGGTTAAGGGCACCAAATCTGTATATAACTTTTGTTCCTCCAAAACTTAACTACTAATGCCTTACTGTGGACCAGGAGCCTTACCAATAACATGAAGTCGATTAACACATATTTTGTATATGTAGTAAGTACTATCTTCTTACAATAAGGTAAGCTAGACAAAAGCAAATATTATTAAGAAAATTATAAGAGAAAATACATTTACAGTATTTATTGAAAAAAAAATCCACATATTAAGTGGACCCACACAGTTCAAATCTGTGTTGTTCAAAGATCAACTGTAATATTACTTGTGGCACATTGTACTCTGTTACTTTCCAGTGACAATTTCTCTATCTCTCTTCTTTTTCACTGTGTATTGTACTTGCCTCTATTCCCTTTTCTCCCCCACCCTTTTCCATCTTGGGCTTTTTGGGGTGTCTGGCAGATAAATCCCTCACCTCTGGACCAAAAGACTTTTTGTAATACCTTCTAACAGATGATTCTATTTACTGGAAAAACCTTTCCTAAAAGCTTGTTCTATTTGCCAACCTTCAGAACAAATCATTTACCTATAAAGTCAGGTTTGGGTGCAGAATTAAGAGAATTATGTGGGAAATTAAGGCAAAAATCTCTGCTATCTTTGTAAAAAGATATTAAAGCCTTAACAATGCATATAATCATTTACTTGGTCAAATCAAATTCTACTAGAATATTTCCTTTACATTGCCAGGGCTCCATACATACCTTTTTATGCTGTTGTTCTAAAGAGGTTTTGATCAGAAAATATACCTTTCAAGAAACATTAAACCAGTTTGAGTAAAATGATCATAAATTTGGTTCCTACCTGATACATATTCAGTGAAGCACTTCAGCAACAGTGGCTAATTTCTGAGATAAAGCAACCCAGTTCTAAGGGCTAGTGTCCATTCACTTAAAGCTATAGCCTTTGAATGCATCCATATGTATAAGGATGTCTATATAGAGAATATGTAAGTCAGTTGAGAAATTACCATTCTGTCAGCTTTAATAATTAACTTTCATTAACTTTTACAACAACAAAAAGACTCTAATGTGGTCTTGACCTTTGAGACTATGATCAGCAGGAAGGATGATAACAGCTTCCTCAAGCTCCTCATGAGATTACACCACTCATTGCACTTCTGTGTGTGCAAATGTATCATTGATTTGCAGAGATCTGCACAGCAGATGTGCATGTGTAAGTAAAAAGAAAATCTCAGCAAGGGTTATCTCTCTGACATTTTACCGACCAGTTTAGATGGGAGTTCAGAGATGTGGCTTCTTGGCTGGATGACTCTGTGCAACTCTCATGAGCTGCACAAGGATGCTGTACATGGTAACTCCTGTTGTGATAAAGGGCCTTGTTAGGAAGCTCTCCCAACTCCAGGCAACAAGACTCCAGACTCTAAGTCCTGCCCCTCTGCACCCCCCGCCACTATTCCCACTAAGAGCAGTAAACCCTTTGTCACTAAAGCCAATAATAATTTGCATCCTTATCTCACTCAATATATTAGCATTTAACACGATGAAGATTCTTCTTGGAAATCTTCTCTTTTAAAATGTCAAAAAAAAATTTTTTTACCACACTTCTCTTTATTTTTCACCTCATGCTTGTCTACCAACTTTTCCTCTATCCAAACCTGGACTCCTCCTCCTCTTCCCTTCCCTTCCCTTCCCTTCCCTTCCCTTCCCTTCCCTTCCCTTCCCTTCTCTCCTCACCTTCTCATCTTCTCCTCTCTTCTCTCCTCTCTCTCTCTACCCTCATGTCCTAAGTAAGAATCCAATGGTTTCTAGTGACTTTCTGGTTCCTAACTCCACTCCTCTACATCCATATTTTGAACTGTCTGGATGCCCCATAGCCATCTTAATCTCAATGCATTCAAATTTGAACTCTTAGTCTTTCCCCTTATACTCTTGCTTCTACTCATGTCAGAAACCTGAGAATCATCCTTGACACTCGCTCTTGCAAATACTCTTCCCACCCAACCACCAATCCATCATTATCAAGTCCTGTTAATTTCAACCCCAAAACATAACACAAAGCCATTGTTTCATCTCTATTCTTGCTTCCCTTGCCCAAGCCACCACTATTTCTCACAATAGCCACCTTGCCACACTTCTTGCTCCCTCTTTTAACCCTTCTAGTCTCTTCACCACCTAATAATAGGAATGATCTTGGTATGCTAGTCCTCTTCATGGAGCCAATGTTAATGCTTTTTTAATTTTTTCTACATTTTAAAATATGTTTTATTGATTATGCTATTACAGTTGTCCCATTGTTTTCTCCCATTTATTTTTCTCTGCTCTGTACTCTCCCCAACCCACATACCCCACTCTTAGTTCATGTCCATGGGTCATATATATAAGTTCTTTGGTTTCTCTATTTCCCATACTAATCTTAACCTCCCCATGTCTATTTTGCACCTACCATTTATGCTTTTTATTCCCTGTACCTTTCCCCCCATTCTCACCCTTTCCCCTCCCCACTGATAATCCTCCATGTGATCTCTGTTTCTGTGATTCTATTCTTGTTCTAGTTGTTTGCTTAGTTCATTTTTGTTTTTAGGTTCAGTTGTTGATAGTTGTGAGTTTGCTGTCATTTTACTGTTCATAGTTTTGATCTTCTCTTTCTTAGACAAGTCTCTTTAACATTTCATATAATAAGGGCTTAGTAATGAAAAACTCCTTTAACTTGATCTTATCTGGGAAGCACTTTATCTGCCCTTCCTTTCTAAATGATAGGTTTGCTGGACAGAGTAACCTTGGATGTAGGTCCTTGCCTTTCATGACTTTGAATACTTCTTTACAACCCCTTCTTGCCTACAAGGTTTCTTTTGAGAAAGAAACTGATAGTCTTAATGGGAACTTCTTTGTAGGTAACTGTCTCCTTTTCTCTTGCTGCTTTTAAGATTTTCTTTTTACCTTTAATCTTGGGTAATGTAATTATGGTGTGCCTTGGTGTGTGCTTCTTTGGGTCCAACTTGTGTGGGACTCTCTGAGCTTCCTAGACTTCCTGGAAGTCTATTTCCTTTGCCAGATTGGGGAAGTTCTCCTTCATTATTTTTTCAAATAAGTTTTCAATGTCTTACTCTTCCTCTTCTCCTTCTGGCACCCCTATGATTCAGATGTTGGAATATTTAAAATTGTCCCAGAGGTTCCTAAGCCTCTCCTTATTTATTTATTTTTTTTTTTGAATTCTTCTTTCTTCATTCTGTTCTGGTTGAATATTTATTTGTTTCTTCTGCTCCAAACCATTGATATGAATCCTGGCATCCTCCCCTTCACTATTGGTTCCCTGAATATTTTCCTTTATTTCACTTTTCACAGCCTTCACTTTTTCTTCTATTCTGTGAACATAATCATTTCTGTGACTGTAAAGTGAGTATCTTGATTACCAGTGTTTTTAACTCTGCAAATGATAAGTTGGCTATCTCTTCACTGCTTAGTTGTCTTTTTTTCTGGAGCTTTGATACGCTCTTTCATGTGGGCCTTTTTTTTTTTTTTTTTGTCTCAGCACACCTGTTACATGGTAAGAGGTGGAGCCTTAGGTATTCAGCAGGGTGGGGCTTCCCACATTGCTGTGTTGTGATGCTGTATGTGGGGGAGGAGTCAAAGAGGGAACAATGTGGCTTGCTCAGCTCTTGGCTGGCTTTCAGTCACTTCCGCTGCTAACCACAAGCAACTGGGCCTTCTGGTGCTGATTCCTGGGTGTGTGGTTTTGTGTACGTTCGAGGACCCTGTGGGTCTCTCCTACAAACTCTCCTGTGAGGCTGGGAGTTCCTCCCACTGCCTCATTTTCCTTAAGTGTTTTCAGTCAGATGACTTGAGGCTTTATTTCCCCTAGGTTGTGTGGTCTGTCTCACTCCTCAGTTGTTCCTCCCAGTTTATCCGCAAGTGAATGTGGGACCACCCACTCCATCAGCCGCTGCCCAGTCCTCCAGCCATCACCTTGCTGCAAGTCCTCTATGTTTGGCTGCCTGTTTCTGCCCCTCCTACCAGCCTGGATGAATATTTCTTCTTTAACTTCTTGGTTGTCAGACTTCCATACAGTTCGATTTTCTGGCAGTTCTGCTAATTTTTCGTTTTTAAATTTGTTGTTGTCCTTCTTTCGGTTGCGCCAGGAAGCAAAGTGTATGTACCTATGCCTCCATCTTGGCCAGAAGTCCCAGTGTTAATCTTCATGATATTGAATACAAGGCCTGCAAAGTCTTGCATGATATCTCCCAGCCCAACTCCCCAACCTGATCTGACCCCTTTTTCACCGTTGTTTTCTCCATTCTAGCCACTGTGCTTTTTTAGAGACCTCTACATTTGCCAGCTCCTTTCAGTCACTGTTTTTTTACTGAAATGCTCACCTCCTTTCCTCTGTCTGACTATTACTTAGTTTCAATGCCACTTACTCAGAGTGAGCTCCTTTGATCCCCTAATCTAAAGTAGCTCCTCTTGTGGTATTCCCTCAAAACATCTTTTACTTCTAACATAGCATCATAATTTCAAAATAAACTATTATTTTGCAACTACTTATTTAATGGTTGGCTCCCTTATTAGAAGGAAGCTCCATATAAGCAGGGAGCTTGACTGTCTTATTTAATATTGTATTCCCAGTACCTTGAATGAATCTATCACAGAACTGGTCAAATGACAGTTAAATGAATGAATGATATTTGATATAACACAATTCCAAAAGAATTTGGACAAGGCACTGATTTGTTCTAAATTAATCTAACCTGTGTTACTAAATTTGGCTAAAACATACCAACTGGGTAATTGAATTAGCTGTGGCATCATTTAGAGTATATAATACTGATTTTAATTGTTTTAACAAATGTCCAGCATATATTCAGAAGTCCTGTGCATTGATCACATTGTGTTTTTAGGTCTGGTTGTTGAAAGAACTGGAAAATAATGCATATGAGATAGAATCTCAGAAACACCGATCAGGTTAAAAATAATTTATTTGAGAACAAATAGGAGAGTTTTGCAAGGTTAATAGCATACAAGCTGAACAAAGACAAATCAAAAACACTCCTATATATGAACAATAACCAAATAGAAAATGTAACAGAAAGAAAGATACCATTTGCAATAGCAAAAAACCCTCCAATGTTAAGTAGGAATAAATCTTATTTGAAGACATACTAGAACTTTACAGAGAAAATTGCAAAACATAAGTAAGGAATGAGAAGAAAAACATACAGCCATACATCTCCATGGATGTGGGAGTTCAATATCATAAAGACATTTCTCTCAAATTAATCTAATATATTAAATGTTATTGCAATACAAATCTAAAAGTGGGGAGACTTATTCTGTCAGATATGAAGACTTATTACAAAGCTTAGTAATTATAACAGTGCTCTATATGTGCTACAGGAGACAAATATACCAATGGAGCAGAAAAGAAGGGTGTAGAAACACATTTAAACTTGGTATATGATTGAAGTTACATTACAGTAGAGAAAGAATGAACTAACTATTCAATAAATGGTATTGAGACAACTGGCTATACACAAGGAACAAATAAAATTTAGGTCCTAACTTCACACCACACACACACAAAATTTTTCAAGTTGCTTTGAGATCTAAATGTAAAAAGCAAAATTTTAAAACTTTTAGAAGAAAAAAGATACCATTATAACCTGAAACAACAGTATTTCTTATATAAGTAACAAAATGTACATTTCATAGTTTATAGTTTAAATGATCTTGTCCATGCTGTGCAAGATAATGTGCCCCAAATAAGTCTTTTAAAGAAAATAAACTTTATGATCTATTTACTTTTTTATCCTCACCAAAGAACATACATCTTTATTTTAGAGAGGAGAAGTGAGGGAAAGAAACATCAGTGTGAGAGAGAAACATTGATTTGTTGCCCCTCATATGCGACCCAACCGGGACTGAACCTGAAACCTAGGACTGTGCTGACCAAGAATCAAGCCCATGAACTTTTGGTTTACAGGGTGACTCTCCAACCAACTGAACCACATTGACCAGGGACTAATTAAGTCTTTAAAAGGTTAATGTCCAGCATATATAAATAACTACAAATCAATAAAACAGGCAAAAAGTCGATATGACTTGTTAATTTACAGAAAGCTTGAAGTGCCAATTAACATGTAAAAGATATTCAATTTCACTCCTAATGAGGGAAAAATAGGTTAAAACCACAATGAGTTGCATTTCACACCTGTCATAAGGAGGGGTGGAATTAGATTTGGTGCAGCCCAAAGCTTATGCAATTTGTGGTGCTGACTTTAAGAAAAAGAATACAAAATTATAAGTACAAAATTAACTATAGGGCTTTTGAACAGGCCCAAGCAAATGAAGGGGCCTGAAATTAAGCTTTAATTGTTTCATAGTAAATCTCTTCTGCATGAAATGCCTGAGAATGCCAAGGGTCTTGAAGGACTCAGAACAATAGGAGCTCTTTACTGTTGTGTGAATTGGGACAATTACTTCAGAGAGTCTTTGGCACTATCTTGTCAAGTTGAAGATACACATCTTCTAAGACTTGGTGGCTTCTCTCTTAAGTGTATATCCTTAATAAATGTTGATGTGTTCAAAAATGTTTGAAGCACCAATATTTGTAATAGTGGGTAAAAAATGAAATACCCTAAATTCCACTTACAAGACAATGGATTAGGGAATTATGCTTTGTTCAAAAAATGGAATTTCACACAATGATGAAAACTAATGTATTAGACCTGCACATAGCAACATGAGCTCATCTGACAAGAAGTCATCTGAACAAGACAAGGATAAATGTAATAAAAAAGTTGTGAAAGAACAAATACAATATGGTTCTATTTATATAAAGTTCAAAAACATGTCAAAATGCTCATGATACCCTGTCACTGACCAATCAGAGGAGACCATGACCCTGAGAAAGCACACCTGGAGAAACTCTCCCCAGAGATCTCCCCTAAGATTCCCACCTGCAAGAGAGATAAAAGCCTCAAGACAAAGTATCCAGCTCTCTCTCCCTCTGGGCAGCAGCCTGCACCATTTCCCTCTTCTTTCCTTACTTCTTTCTTCACAGGAATGTATTTCATAAACTCCAAGGCAGCGGTCCCCAACATTTTTGGCACCAGGGACTGGTTTCATGGAAGACAATTTTTCCATGGATGGGGTTGGGGGGCAGGGGATCGAGGGGCAGAGAAAGACAGGAGGTGGAGCTCAGGGCCCCTTGTCTCCTGCTGTATGGCCCAGTTCCTAACAAGCCACTGACCTGTATAAGGTACAGGTTGGGTCTGTAGCCTGGGGATTGGGGACCCTTGTTATTAAGGCCATGGGCAGCTATTAGTTTGTCCTGGGCTAATTCCTGAACTGGTGCCCAAAGTCCCCTTTTCTCTGACTTCCCAGTGAGCTAAGGTAGCTCAGCCTAGGTTCTCCTGTTTCTTCTTCTATTCTAAGCCCTTCCTTGTCTCACCATCCCCAGCTTTAATAAATAAATTCTCATAGTCAAAACAAAAACAGAATAGTTATGATTCATGGACATGTAGCAAAAGTATAAGAACAAGCAATGGTTGTACCAGTCTGCAATCCCACCAAAGTGTACTAGGGTTCCCTTTTCTCTACAACCTCTCCAACACTTGTTTGTTGCTTTGTTTATGATGGCCATTCTGACCAGTGTGAAGTGGTATCTCATTTTATAGTATCTCATAGTACCAGTGGTATCTCATTGGTATCTCAAATTAGTGGTATCTGGTTTTAATTTGCATCTCTCTGATACTGATAGCGACACTGAGCATCTTTTCGTGTGTCTCTGGGTCCTCTGTGTATCCTCTTTGGAGAAGTGTCTGTTCAAGTCCTTTGCCAATTTTTTAATTGGGTTGCTTGTCTTCTTAGAGTGGAGCCGTGTGAGTTCTTTATATATTTTGGAGATTAAACCCTTGGAAAACAGCATGGAATTTTCCCAGAAAGCTAAAAATGGATCTGCCTTTTGACCCAGCAATTCCACTGCTAGGATTATATCCCAAGAAACACCAATCCAAAAGAACCTAGGCACCCCAATGTTCATAGCAGCACAATTTACAATAGCTAAGTGCTGGAAGCAACCTACATGCACATCAGTAAATGAGTGGATCAAAAAACTATGGTCCATTTACACAATGGAATTCTATGCAGCAGAAAGAAAGAAGGAGCTCCTACCCTTTGAGACAGCATGGATGCAACTGGAAAGCATTATGCTAAGCGAAATAAGCCAGGTGGTGAAAGATAAATACCATATGATCTCACCTTTAACGGGAACCTAATCAACAAAACAAACAAATGAGCAAAATATAACCAAAGACACTGAAATAGAGAACAGGCTGACAGTGACCAGAAGGGGAGAGGGGAGGGAATTTCAGGGGAAAAGGGGAAAGGTTTGCAGGAACAGTATAAAGGACACATGGACAAAAACAAGGTGGGGGGTGGAAATGGGAGGGAGCTGGGGAGGGCTGGGATGGTGGGCTGAGATGGGAGTAAAAGGCAGAAAACTGTACTTGAACAACAATTAAAATTTAAAAAAAAGAACAAGAAATGGAATAATAAGCAAGAAGTTCAGGCTAGTGGTTACCTCTGTGGAGAAAGAAAATTTACTGGGGAGGACTATGAAGAACGCTTCGACTGTATGTGTAATATTTTATTTCTTTTTCTTACTGTAAATTCCTTCCTTCCTCCCTCCCTCCTCTCCCCCTCTCCAGTTCTCTCTCTCTCTCTCTTTCTTTCTTTTTTCTTCTTTCTTCTTTCTTTCTACTGGAGATATGTATTGGTTTTCTAGGGCTGCCATAACAAAGTACCACAAACTAGGTGCCTTAAAACAACAGAAATTTACTTTCTCACAGATCTGAAGGCCAGAAATCCAAAATTAAGATGTCACAGGGCTCTGTTCCCCATGAGACACTGTGTAGAATCCTTCCTTGCCTCCTCCTAGTTTCTGGTGGTGGCTGTCAATCAATGGCATTTCTTGTCTTGCAGCTGCATAACTCTACTCTCTGCCTCTGTCATCATATGATATCCTCACTGTGTCTGTATTCACCTTTTATTATAAGGACACTAATCATTTTGAATTAAGGGCTCATTCTACTTCAACATGACCTCATTTTAACTAACTGCATCTACAATGACCCTATTCCCAAATAAGGTCATTCCAAAATATTGGCAGTTAGGACTTTAACATATCTTTTTCAGGGGGAGGGCAACTAGAGCCACAACAAGCATGTAGTAAAATATACAGTTCTTAAATGTATATTTTAATGAGTTTTGACAAATGCACATACCGACTAGTGTTAGTTTTCTGTAAAAATTTGATCCTGTAACAATTTACCACAAATGGTAGCTTAAAACAGTACGAATTTATCGTATACTTCTGTAGATCAGAAGCTTCACAGGGGTCCCACTGGGCTAAAATCAAGGTGCTGATAGGAACGTGTTCCTTTCTGGAGTCTCTAGAGGAGAGTCTGTGTCCTTGCCTTTTTCATCTTCTATAGACCACTCACATTCCTTGGCTCATACCTTTTTCTCCATCTGCAAAGCCAGCAATGTTACGTCTCTCTGCCCTTTCTTCCGTTGTCAAACTGTCTCTGACTATAGCTGGGAAAGTTCTCTGCTTTTAAAGGCTCATATAATCTCATCTCAAGGTCATTAATCTTAATAACATCTGCCAAGCCCTTCTGCCATAGAAGATAACACAGTCCCAGATTTGGAACATTAGAGCATGGATATCTTTGGGGGCTGTTATTCAGCCTGCCACACCATGTAACACCCACCTCATCAAACTATAGAATATTTCCAGCACTCCAGAAAATTCCTTCATGCTTCTGAACAGTCAGTCCCAGCCAACATCCATAGGCAACTTCTGTTCTGATTTCTATAATTTTCCATTAATTTGGCCAGTTTTAGAACAACATATATGTTGAATGACAGTATGTTCTGTTTTGTGCATATTCTGTCTCATCACATAATATTTTTAAATGCCAAAAGGTGTATGTATTTAGTACTATTACACCAGAACATGTACAGAATATTGACACAATTATACAAATATATTAATTTTCCAAAATGGGATATTTCAACAGATCTTCTTGGTTAATGAAATATAAAACATAATAATACTTGCAAGTATACAACTGACATCAAAACCTAAATCATTGTTTTTCAAGAAACAATGTAGAAAATGGCATTTGATCACAAACACAGAGTGTTTGAATCACATTAATAAAATGAAAAAAATTAAACAGTGGGTAATCACACATAAAAATTGAATGTAATGAAACATACTGGGTTTATTACTTAAATAGCAGTCAGCCATAAGAAAAAACTTCCACAAACTGCCAAATGTATTCACAAAGCTTATTTCAGTAATGGAAACATCCTCAATAAAGAAATGCAAGATCAGTGCAGCTTCTTAACAATGTAACCTGGGAATTAAGTGTCCTGCATTTTGCTCAGCATTAAATTATCGAGGTGAAGGCAAGAAAAATATCTACCAATAGAAGAACAAGATGCCTGCTGCTACAGAAATCACATAATTATCAAATGGGAAATAAAGGGGATTATAGGGTGAGAGGTTAATAAGAACAATAGCCTAAGAGGTTTGATGGACTTCAAAGAGCTACAGAAAAATGTAAGAATCTGTGTGAACCTGAAAACTGATAAGTGTCCATGGTGAAGGAGTTCATGTGAAAGTCTGTGGAATCTGTTGCCTAAGAGGGAATTAACATCAAATGTGTGTTTAGTTGCAACCTGTTCCAGATGGGCAGAGACAGAAGTCAGAAAAATATGCTGTAACTGATGACCACTTGTTCCCTTTCACTCTGTCTCCTGATGGCATAGGAGATTTGAGAGTCACAGCTTCTGTGAAGCCTTCCAAACCCCATGTGACTTTCCCCCCATGAACTTTAACTCATAACTATAAATAGAAAAACTCTGGGCTATAGTTTTCCATCTTGTGCAAGGTGACGACACAAGTCCGTGTTGTGGAGAAATTTGGACATGAACTTTCATTTTCATGCCATGGGCTTTCTCTTTGTAATCCTGTTCCATTACCAACCAAGATCAAGAATGATGAGCAGAGGTAAAATTATGAACATAATCAGACCAGACTGTTTTCTTCCAAGAACTCCCAGTAATTACTAATTTCTGTGAAAAACACAGATATGATATGCACTACAAACAATATGAAAGATACATGTTTCAATCACAGTGGCTAAAGGGGATAATATATGTCAAGTCAGTAAATTCTAGCATCTGTAACAATGGGCCAGAAAAAAAAAAATTCAGCAATAGAGGTCTCACGTCACAATCACATACTGGAAGCACAGTAAAAATATCAATTAACTTTTCATGTAAAAATTATATTATTACACATGAAAAAATACCCAACTTATTACCCATGTCTCAAAAAGATATTGCAGTGGAAATGAGACTAATATATAACTGTATAATTATTTAAGCAGAATATATGTAGCATAGGAGATAAGGGACATAAGAACATGTTTATTAAATATTCACATCAAGAACATGAACTAGAAGTAGACTGGGATTTTTATTAACAATAAGTCATTTACAAAGGCAAGTCCATATTCATAATAATTATAAAATTACTGTCCTGCCCTGAGTTTTTATGTAGAAAATAAGAGAAACTCTGAAGATTCCGGCACATTGTTTCCATTCATAAGGTTTGTCTCCAGTGTGTTTGCTCACACTTAAAAGGTCTTAAGAATGAACATGCTCTCCTATAGTTCTTACCTTCAGTTTTTTTCTATGTGTGCTCTCATATGTACTTGCAGGCTGTGGATTGCATGAATGATTTCCACAGGTTTTACATTCATAAGGTTTGCCCCAGTATGTTTCTCACATGTTCTCAAAGGTGGGAGTGAGAACTGAGGGCCTTCCCATACCCTTTGTATTCTAGGGCTTCTCTCCTCTGTGATCTTGCATGTACTCTAAGGGAGGCATGACGAGAGAAGGCTTTCCCACAATCCTTATTCATGGGGTTTTCCTTCACTGTGCCATCTCATGTGTCATTGCAGTGATGAAAAATAACTGAAATCTTTCCCACATTCCTTACATTCATAGGGTTTCTCCCCAGTGTACAATCTCCCATCTTCTCAAAGGTGAGAGTGACAACTGAAGGCTTCCCCACACTCCTCATTCTAGTGTTCTCCCCAATGTGCATTCTTGCACGTACTTTAAGGGAGGCATGATACCTAAAGGTTTTCCCACACTCCTTATATTCATAGTATTTCTGCCCAGTGTGTGTTCTCAAATGCTCTTGCAGGTTGTGGAAATCCTGAGTCTTTCCCATACTCCTTACATTTGCAGTGTTTCTCCTCACTGTGTGTTCTCACATGATATTTAAAAGAGCTTAGTTGACTGAAGATTTTCCCACACTCCTTACATACATAGGGTTTCTCCCCACTGTGCATTCTAACAAGTACTTGAAGGTTGCAGTGAAAACTGAAGACTTTCCCACATTCCTTACACACATAGCATTTTTCTCCACAGTGGATTCTCACAAGTTCCTGTAGGGATGACAACAGCCTGAAGGCTTTCATAGACTGCTTACATTCATAAGATTTCTTTCCACCATGTGTTTTCATGTGTCTTTGAAGAGAGGAATTTAGTTTTGATTCTCACATGTTTTCCCAGATATGAAGAAAATCTGAAGACTTTACACAGCTTCCATTCATAGGATTTATCTCCACTGTGCATCCTTATGTGTTCTTGAAGAAAGGAAGAGCAATGGAAAGATTTTCTTATGCTCAAAAAAATTTTTTACTATGCAAGTTGTTCATGCATCTCTTAGATTCACCTCCAGTCTCCTGACATTGACAGGGTTTCTCCACAAAGTCTGTTTTGTCAAGAGTCATTAGGCCCAAGACACAACTGCAGATTTGCCAACATTCCTCACAAGGGTAAGGTGTGTATCCAGTTTGAGATCCTTCCTGATGCTGAAGAAAAGAATGTTCCAGGGACTTTTCCACATGTAGTGCATTCACTGGGTTGAACTCCAGTTAAATATCTCTCATGCACAGAAAGATTTGTAATTGGATTCAGGGTGTGATCACATGGATAAGCTTCATTAGTTTCATGCTTCTACAAGGCATCTCCAGGGTTAGGTGCTCATCATTATTATTATACAACTGTTTTTCACCAAAAACTGACCAAAAACCATTTCTTGAAAATCTTACTGTTTTCTCTTCAATGAGTATTTTATTGTTCAAAATATTCCCCTGAGAACAAGAGTCACTGGTTTTAACTTGAGTGCAACAATCTAGAAACTGTTCCTCCTGATAGTTTCTGCTGTATTCATGCTGGTAGACAGAGAGGCCCTAGATGAAGTCTTTCTCCTGGGTCCAAGCTAGCAATGGGAGATGAAACAGCACCTGGCTGCTCCTGCACAAAACGCACTGAGGATAGGTTCCTGCCAGTCTCCAGCATCACATCTCTATAGAGCTTCCTCTGGGAACAATTCAGCAAAGTACACTCTTCTCCAGTGAAGTTCACAGCCACATCTGCAAAGACCACTGAATTCATCTCCACACTGCTCAAGAAACAATGCCGCACGGCTCTTGGCCAGGGCAAGTGAGAGCAATGGTGATGGAACACCTGGGGTCGCACACAGAACACCCACTGGGGCACTGCTGTGGAACCTGTGTACAATATTTGAGGCTTATCTATATTATTATGTATATCAGTTGCCTATTTTTAATCATTCGATAGTATTCCACTTGTATGAATAAGCAAAAATTTGTTTGTATGGATCTTGTTGATGAATAGCTGAGTTGCTTCCAGTCTGGGGCAATTATAAACTTTCTTGTACAGGTCTTTTTTAGACACATGTTTTAATTTCTATCAGGTGAAAACCTAGAAGAACTCTGGGTCAAGGGATAGAAACATGTTTCTCTTTATATAAAATTGCTAAATTGTTTTCCAAAAGTGTTTTTTACCAACTTAAATTCCCAGCATCCAGTATGGGAATTCCAATTACTCTCCATTTTTTCCAACATTTGATATCATTGACATTTTTTGGTTCTAGACATCAGGTAGGCATTTGTTTTATTTCTTTAAAAAAGTATTTTCTCCCCTCAAACAACATGATAATACTCTTCAAAAGATTGATGAAGTAAACTATGGTGGTATAAGTTAGCAAATCATTTTTAATACTATTGAATGATTATAACTTAGAAGCATTTTATAAATTAGTAGCATTGGGACCTTAATATAGCAAATTTATTGATTTATACATGTATCTTGTGAAACAAATGTTTTTCTCTCTTCAAATTTTAACCTTGTAATTGACATGATGCCTTGAATTAAATATTCTTGGTTTTGCAACATTCTCCCACTTCCTGAATATAGGCTGTGTTTTATTTATCTTTCTATTCCTAGTGTGTGGCACAGTGCCGGGAATAGAACCAATGCTTAACAAGATGGTTGAGTGAATAAACAAACAATTAAGCATATCTATTTAAAGCACAAAGATAAAATATTAGAATTATTTATCTTTCTTTTAATAGAAAACCACAGTTTACAAATTAGTGCTGAAATCTTAATTTGACCCCAGTTATAAATGTGGGTTGAGATAAAACCCCTTTTACCATGCATCCCAGGGTTCCAGTGTGGGGAAATAAAGCCTCAAATCCTCTGACTGAAAAAACCTGTGGAGGTTGAGGCAGTAGGAGAAACTCACAGCCTTACAGGAGAGTTCATTGGAGAGACTCACAGGGTCCTAGACCGTACACAAAAACACCCACCTGGGAATTACCACCAGAAGAGCTCAATTTGCTTGTGGATAGCAGGGGAATAAATGGGAGAGAACAATGGGACAACTGTAATAGCATAATCAATAAAACATATTAAAAAACAGCCAATTTTATTTTATTCCTCATTTATGATGAAAGAAATCTGTTGAATTTAAGAAGGAAATTAGCATTTTTGGAAAAGAAAATCAGGGATTTTTGATGTCCATAGTCTCCTAAAACACCACATTTTATATCTACAAGCTTGTTTCAGTTGTGATATCATGACTCATAACACTTTTGAGATAGATGGGTGTCTTTGTATTTAGTGGCTTAATATTATCCAATTCTGCAGCTCTGATAGGCATGGCCTCCTGGCTGTACTGAATTCTACTAGAAGTAAGAGCATCTGGTTAAAATTTTCATGAGTCAAATTCAATTTAAATGTAACAGAGTGCCTATATGGATACTAAGATCTGTGGTTAGAAATCAGGGACCCTGTTAAAGCTCTGCAAAAGTGTGTGTGTGTGTGTGTGTGTGTGTGTGTGTGTGTGTGTGTTTGCGCGCACGCGCGTGCAAGTGTGAAATTTTCACATAAGGTGGCCCATAATTTCATCAGATTTTAAAAACCAAGAAGTATGAAAAATCATGGAGTAATCATATTTAAATATTGTGGCTACATTGATTTGTGTGCTATGTCAATTTCTGTATAACAATTAGTGGACTCATTTAAATAATTGACTTGATTTTTCTTTTTCTGAGTTGACCTTTTAAGTGTTTGGCTGAAAAGATAAAAATGAATTTCCTGGCACAATGCAGGTGCACCCCCAGACAGCATTGACAAAATGGGCAGAAATTACATCAGGAGGCAAATGTCTTGTCATGGAGAGAAAAACAAAACTTTACCTTCCTTAGATTTACTATTATGTGTAGACTTCAAATCACACTGATTTTTCTAATAGAACCCAGGCTGCCTTCTCAAAGGTTCAGTCTGTCCATACAGAATAGGTAGGCACGAAATAGTAAGGGGATGGTTAAGAATAGTATAGAAAATGGAGAAGCCAAAGAACTTATATGTACCAACCATGGGCATGAACTCTGGGGGCATGGAATTCTGGAGGGTGAGGGCACAGTGCAGGGATGAGGGGGATAAAGGGGAGAGAAAAATTGGGACAACTTTAATAGCATAATCAATAAAATATACTTAAAAAAAGAATATTCTTTTCTGTTTCCTTGAGGAGTTAGGAAATGAGGCAGTCACTCTTTTGCACTTCATAAAGACTGACCTCAAAAGGATTCCAATCTATTAAAGAAAATAATTCCCGGTTTAATAAGAGTTTCTATTAATCCCTCTTAGTGTCAAGATGAAACCAGACACCAGATGGAAACTCAAGTTTTAGAATGGAGAGAAAAGAGTAAAACTAACCAGTAATCACCATTCAGAAGCAAATTAAACTTTCTGATGTCTTTTATTTTAGT
The DNA here is from genome assembly GCA_004024845.1 of Tonatia bakeri. Taxonomy (NCBI): domain Eukaryota; kingdom Metazoa; phylum Chordata; class Mammalia; order Chiroptera; family Phyllostomidae; genus Tonatia; species Tonatia bakeri. The sequence continues at coordinate 36,681 of PVIA01010023.1, read as the reverse complement.
CAAACTTGAGACAATTTAGAAAAGAATACAGAAGGAAAAGAAGAAACAATACTGGAGAATATAATCCAAGAGAAACTCTTGGATCAGAGTGACCTAGTGCAGCCACTGTCACCCTCAGATGCTTTTGGGGGTGAGGCATAGTTGAGGAAGGGTGTGGGTGGTGATGTTGAAACATTTACAGGAAGTACACTTTGTACAAACTAGAAAACAGTCACCTAGGGCTCATGACTCTTATTCCAAGCATAAATTACATTTTCGTTATTGCTTACTTTTTAAAATTTGTTTATTATATGCAGTCATGTGGCAAAACTTCTTGTAGCAATATTGGAATGAAGAATTGCATTTTATGTTTAGACATAATGTTACAACCTTTGGTCCTCATCATTCCTGGCCTCCCTCCAGTTGCTAGTCTTCATTTCAGAGGTGGGACTCCCAGTAAAATCATGGGTGTGCAGAGTACATTGGGACAGCACAGCCAGACTGGTCTTTTGAAACTTCCTTTCACTTTACTGCCAACATTATTTAACATTTTGGAACTGAGTCAACTCCATCTTGCAGGGAGTTTAAAGAGCTGACTGGATTCTGCACTAGCGTCATCATGGTAGAATTTTCTAGTAAACAGTAAAGGTTTCTAACACAGATGTTGCCCACAAAAGTTCTAACGTTTGGATAACAATAAGATGGAATTAATCCATTTTTATATTTCTGGCAAATCAAAGGGCCTCTTTTGGCCATTTGCCTAGTTCTTGATACAACATGTTACACTTTTCACTCTCTTCCTGAAATTCTGTTGTCTATAATTTTGACTACTCTTGATTCTCTGTTTTTTTATTCAGTCTCCATATTGTTAGTTCTTTGTGCCACCACCTCTGTCCCCAAGGGTCAGTTTTGTTTTCTGCTTTTCTAACTCTAAATTCACTCTTTGAAAGAACTTTTTTCTCTCTGTGGTCATGACTCCAAAATCAGCATCTCTATTGCTCCCCTTCATTCAAATGCAGCACTTGTTCTTCTAAACACCCACATGAATGCTCCCTTTACTCCAGCTCATGGGTCCTCAGATAGAATGTCTAAACTTTCATGTAGCTACTTAAAACTATAGTATCGGAACATCATTCGTGTATCAGTCTTGCAAGATGAAAAAGTTTAGAAATATTCATTCTAATGAGAGTGTGGAGAATCAGGGCCCCTTGTGTTCTGTGAGTACAGGTGTTTACTAGTACACACTATTTATTTTGCAATATTTAGAAGACATTTGTTAGGGGGGTTGTAGAGGTGGAGGGGTCCAGGAAAAAAAGGACTCATGGACACTGACTACAGGGTGGTGATTGCAGGAGGATGGGTGGGTGGCAGTGGAAGAAGGTATAAGAGGGATAAATGGGCATGGCAAAAAATAAAAGAAAAATAATGAAAAAATAAAAGAAAAAACTTATTAAAATTTAATAAGACATATTATTTGGCCTAACTTTTCTACTTCTCTAAGAATTTATCTTAGAGATACATGTTCACAAATATATTTAAAAATTGCATACAAGAATTTGCATCGCAGCAATGTTTTTTAAAATTCTTTTTTCTTTTTAAATTACAGTTGATGGGCAATGCTATATTCATTTCAGGTGTACAACCCTGTGTTAGACATTTATATAACTTAGGAAATGATCACTCCAATAAATCTAGTACCCATCTAACAGCATATATAGTTATTACAATATTGTTGACTATATTTCCTATGCTGTACTTTACATCCCTGTGACTATTTTGTAAGTACCAATTTGTACTTTTGATACCTTCATGGAGTAGGACTTGCTTCATTGGGGTTTTGGTGCCTGCCAAGTTTGCCCCTTGAGTGTGTTGCTCATAGAGGTGGTAGGGTTGTAATCCAGCATGGACTGAAGCTGTCTACAGAGTACACTGGCTTTGGGGCCTCCTAGGAGGTACAAGGTCAGCCACCACCTGTGTCCTGCTTGGGGCCACTCAACATGAGCTACAGAGTGATCTGCAGATGGCTGCTACTTGTGCTGGGCTGGAGGTACCTGGGAGAGGCTGGCTGCCACTAGTGCCAGGCCTGCGGCCACTTAGCATGAAGTATGGGGTACACAGAGACCAGATGCTGCTTGTTTGAGAGATTTCAGGAAAGTCCTCAGCATGACCCAAGAGAGGCTATTTGTAAGGAAAAGTCACTGAAAACAGCTTGGGTGGGCCTGGAAGTTGGGTAGGGCAGGGTTTCTGGGAATCACCAGGACAGGGCAAATGGTGTGAGCCAGGTTGATGGAGACTCAGATATGGTGTTTGCCAGCTCTGTGTGGAAAGGGCTCAGCAAAAGAACAATGGCCCTGTTCACACTTCCATGTGGGAGAAAGTCAACCCTTCAGCCCTGTCTTCATGCCAGATAATTTAGTTCCTCTCTGTATGTCCCTGCTGCCTTTCAAGGTGCTGTTGCAGTGCTGGAGCTCAGAGAGAGTGAGCCTAGTAAGTCCACGTGTGGGCCCTTTAAGAGGAACATCTGGGACTCCAGAAGCCCTCCATCTCATTCAGTCACATCTTGGCTAGTTTTTATAGGCAGAAATTTTTAGGTCTTCTCTTCCTGGAACTGGACCACTGTGCTGGGGTTTCTGATGTGAGGCCAGGACCCCTCACTCCTCAGGGGAGACCTCTGCAGCCAAGAAATCACTCCCAATTTCTAACCACCACACGTGAGTGTGGGATCAGCTGGCTCTGAGTCTCTGCCCCTCCCACCAGTCTCAGTATGGCCTCTTATTTATATCCTTAGTTATAGGACTTCTGTTCAGCCAGAATTTAGGTGGTTGTGAATGATGGGCATTCTATAATTTTGATGTGATTGTGGGAGGTGCCAAGTACCACTTTTAACCACTCAAGCATCTTGGCTGGACCTCTGTAGCAACGTTTTGTAGTTACAAACAATAACAGTGACAATATCCTACAAAAGCAATTTCATTATTTAATCCCATTAATCCCACCAATCAGGAACAGACTTGTCAAATATAATATACCCATACAATGACTATATTATATATAGCCTTTTAAAAAGAATAAGGCACATCTGGAAAGCTTTAACTTAAAAATACACTATTAAAGGAAATATAAATAACAGTTGATACAGTATGATCATATCTGTGAAAAAGAAACTTTCAAGAAAGAGTACACAAGAAGGAGTTAATAGTCACCATGTTTTGAAAGTAGAATTGGAAAAAGGAGGGAGAATATTTTCCTTTTCAATGTATTTTCCTTTTCATATTATATTGGCTGATTTTTGAAAATACTAACAGTTTTATTGATAACATTAAAAAATGACTTCTTTCTTTTTTACAAATTCATCTTGTTTACTTAACTTTTTTTAAAGATTTTATTTATTTATTTTTAGACAGAAGGGAAGGGAGAGAGAAAGAGGGGAAGAAACATCAATGTGTGGTTGCATTTCATGCACCCCCAACTGGGGACCTGGCCTGCAACCCAGGCATGTGCCCTGGCTGGGAATTGAACCTTTGACCCTTTGGTTCACAGGCCAGTGCTCAATCCACTGAGCCACACCAGCCAGAGTTGTTTACTTAACTTTGTCCACATCATCATTCCTCTATCAACCTGATTTAAAGGCTTGGAACCAGTTTGTTTCCTCTTTTTTTTTTTTAAATCCTCACCCTAGGATATGTTTTTTATTGATTTTTAAAGGGAGAGGAAGGGAGAGAGACACATTGATCAGTTGCCTCCTGCATGTGCACTGAATGGAGATCAAACCCCCAATCTAGGTATGTGCCCTGACCAGGGATTGATAAAACTCACAGCCTTTTGGTGTATAAGACAGCCCTCCAACCAATTGAGACACCCGGCCAGGGCCCATCTTTTATTTCTAGAACATAGTATGTTCTCAATAAATACTGCTTCCCATCTTCTTTCTAGACATTTTCCCTGTCACTCTTGTGTACAGTTGTTCATAGAATATGCAGCTACTAAGTTAATTTTCCAGAAAAATACTACTTTCATCATTAAGCCTCTTTGTTAATTTCTTTTTATATTACAACTCAACCCTGGAATCAGACTGCATGAGTAGATAACATTGTTACTGCTGGTGAGCCATAGAGGCTTTGGATAATTTCTTCTGGAAGGAAGAGGTGTTGCTATTTATGTCACCCCGGGTCCATAGTAGTAAAGTTGGGGGCTCCTCCTGGAGCAAAGTTTCCCATCATTAAACCCCTTAACTTCCCATCCTGAGATCTTCCTGTAAATTCTCATTGATCTAATTTCAGTATAAATCAATGGGTAAGTAGATAAAGCCCCAAGTTCTCTACTTGGTACTCAAAATCTTTTATCAAGATCTTGCTCTGTCATATCTATTTTTTTCTACTTTTTCTTCATCAAGTCAATTCATTTATATACTGTCTTTTCCATGTTCATATTCTATTATTACTTTTTTTAGCACAAAAGTTTCATATGCTTATTGTAAAAAAAAAGTATTACATTTTATGGAGCTATACAAAGTAAAAAGGAAAGTCCCTCTTACCACTCCAATTTTACTTGTCAAAAAACAAAGCTAATCAAGAGCTTGTTAAAATAGAATTTTGGGTTTTGTCAATAGATTTAGGTAAGAACAGAAAATATAATAATAATTTACCTTTTGTGCCTGTTTTAAAAACATTGGCCTTTGAAGACTTTTAAAGGGTTTGGGGGTAACAAAGCAAAAATTCTATTTTTCTTCTGGATGTACTCGTAGGATGGATAGACACTGCTATTCCAGTTGCTGAATAAGAGGAACCAGAAGTGAATAGTAGCTAAAATGAGCAGAGCATAGGAGGTTCCCAGAACCAGCCAAAGCTTGGATAAAAGGAGATACCATCTGGTACAACCAGGTATTTAAGACCTCAGGTTCTATTTTCTTTCCACATGACCAACCCCCAGGCCCTCCCCATTCCAGTGTGCATGGCTGAATGGTGGGCTTTTCTTACTTCACTTGACATAAGTCATTTTCCAGGAACCACTCTGCCTCCTGAGCCGCAGGCACAATAGCTTCTAGGAGTGCTCAACTGTCCCCTCAGAGCCTCACTGCTAATCTTCCCAAAAATCTCCAGAGGCCCTCTGAAGTAAATGCAATTCATATACATTGCTTATTAGACTGAATTGGCAAGTGATTTGTATACACATTAAAAGTATATTATTGTATAGTATATAGAAATGTCAGTTAGAATTGATTATGTGATGCTGTGGCCATTTCTAGAAAAAAAGTATAACATGAAGCATTTGATTACAAATATAACCCTTGCTATTGCAGCATTGTTCCTATGAGAAAATCAGATTCAATTCACAATCTTTTGATTTATTATACCTTTTTGAGTAAGGTAACCCATTGTAAGTTTAAGAACTGCTTGTACTAGTATTGTCACTTGCAATCATTGGATATTTCTTGAATTCATTATAAGGAGTTGAATTGGTTAGTACTGCCAACTTGGATACCATGTAATCAAAATTTTAGGAACACAGTGAAGAGAACACACAAGTCATGGGTAGTTGGGTGTGAAAGAAAAAAAATGACTCTCTTTCTTGAAAAAAGTTTTCTTAACACAATTCACTAATGTTAATTAATAATTGACTTTTAGGTATTTGCACTTAGTGCTGCATTGTTCTTTAAAAAAAAAATAGGAAACAGGATTCTCATTGGATTTTCTCTAAAGTTCCTGTAACATTAAAAAATATTTTACCAGGAGACCTATCTGATTCAACCTAAACCCAGCAAAGAAATGAAGCTAAAATCAGATGACAGGCTATTGTGAAGTCTACATACCTTAAAGACATAATTGTTAGCTCAAAAAATCATTATTTTACTTTTAATTTAGATTAGTTACCAACCCTAAATGTTATCTTCTACTTCTTTGCATGTTTATAGAGCTCTGAAAATCTCCAAAGAGTGTTGCATCCATTGCCTTGTCTCCCCGACTCTCTCAACCCTGTGGACCTCATCTAGTAATGGAGGGCCAGTGTAATACCCATGATCATGTTCTGTTCATGACTGTAGAGAGTGCAAACAGTAGCCAGTTCCTTTGTGTTTCTCCACCATTTGTCAACCTAGAGCCTCTTCTTTTTCTTTCCAAGGAGACTGATTCTACATTGATGTGATTGAAGTTCTTCTGCAGGTTGCCTCTAAGGCCCTTAACAATAACCATGTGTCCCTTCAGAGTGATGTTGACATTTTTTGGAATGTCGACAGTCTGATTGCTGAGAATGGTCTTCATTTGCATAGTAGATATGGAGAACAAAAAAGTCCTGTAGAACATATTTAATATTTGCTCTCAGTTTCAGTAGTGCCTTTACTCTTGTCTAGCTAAAGCCTGGTTTGGAAGTGTGTATGTTTCTGTAGGGGTAAAAGGATAGGCAGGGTGCTAGTTTCTCTCAGAAAATCTGTTTCTAGCAAAAGGCACGGAGGGCGAGAGGCAAGTAGCCCTGGCTCTGGTGCTGCTCCATTCAATATCACAGAGTTGCACATTGACTGGTCTTTTCACTCAGCTACCAAAGCCATGTTTTGGTAAATAAAGATTTACCATTTGTCTATATAGGGGGGACCCAAAAATCAGAATTATTTTCTAGAGGGTGGGCCCCTTGTAGTACAGTCCTCCCCCACTGGGTGAGTATCCTAGGAACCCATCTCTTTCAGTAACCGGTTGGTTTGTTGTGAGAGGCTGTATTCACCTTCAGTGACTTTTTTTTTTAAGATTATTTTAGTGTGTTTGCTCATTTCATAATGGGTGATTTATGAGCACACCTGCCCACACCATGCTCAGTGTTCAGCAGTTTTTGACCAAAAATGGCATGATGTGCATGCCCCACCATCTCTATTCACTCAATCTCACTCCAGGCAACTTTGTTTTTGTTTCCCTGGATGAAAAAAATTCCTCAAAGAGAAATGTTTTGCTGATGTGGAAGAGATGAAGCAAAAAATGGAAGAAACACTAAAAAGCATCAAAATTGACAAATTCAAAAACTGTTTGGAGCATTGGAAAAAAATGTCTCAATAGGTATATTGCATCAAATGCAGAGTACTTTGAAGGTGTCTGAAGTTTAAACATGTAAGAATAAATACACAATTTTTAAATATATAAATTCCTTTTGGGGGGATCCTCTTTCATATAGTTCCTCTTTCTGAGCATGCTGTTAAGATATTAACTGATTATTCAAGATAGCTGCAGAGTGTCTGGGATCTCTGTCCATTTGCTCCCAGACCTGTACCAGTCTTCCAGCTAACCACAGAGCAATCAACTTGAAAATCTAGCAGAGAGTGAATGAGACTGAGTGTGAGTGAGACTGAGTGTGAGTGAGTGTGTAAGTGGACAAGAGTGCAGGGAGTGCGAGTGTGTGGGCAAGAGCCTGCCTATCTGCAGGGCACTCAGGAGCAAGTGGTCTGGGCTCTCCTAGTGGAGCAACTGCTGCTGCCACTGCCCAACCTGGCACTTCTGGCTGCACAGATTCAGGGTGGCTGTGGATTGGCTCAGGAGCTGTGAGCTCTAGGGACAGAGAGAGATGGTCAGTGAGGTGCTGGTTACAGAAGCAGTAAGGCAGGAGCAGGCGCATCCAAGACTGAGAATCACTGCACCATGGCCCTGTGTTATAATATCACTGCAGGACTCTTACCAGTGCCATCCAGAAAAAATCCATAGAGGAACTTTATCTAAAACTGTCAAAGGCTTTGGCAGGCTGTATCCAGCCCTGACGAAGAGAGATGTTGTAATTTTGCAGGGGGAAGCATGTGGAGAACCCCCAATTGAAAGAAAAGGAAGAATCCCCAGAAAGAGTATTAAATAAAATTGAGGCAAGCAAACTATCAGACACTGAGTTCAAAATAATGGTTATAAGGATGCTCAAGGAGCTCAGTGACAACTACCAGGAGCTCCATGGAAGCTATGAAGAACTTACTTGGAACCACACCAGCATGAAAAAGTACATAAAGACTATTAATAGGAGCCAGGAGGAAATGAAGAATACAAATCTAAAGTGAAGAATACATTAGAAGGAATTAAAAGCAGGCTACCTGAAGCAGAGGATCAAATCAGCAAGCTGGAGGACAAAGTAGAAAAACATTCCCAGACTGAGCACAAAAATGAAAAAGACTCAAAAAGAATGAAGAGGGTTCAAGGGAGCTGCTGGACACCATGAAATGTAATAATATTCATATCATAGGGAAATCAGAAAGAGAAGAGGAGTAAGGTATAGAAAACCTGTTAGAAAAAGTAATGACAGAAAACTTCCCTACCTTGATGAGGGAAAAAGTCACACAAGTAAAGAAAGCACAGAAGATCCCAACCAAAATAAACCCAAAGAGGCCCACTCCAAGACACATCATAATTACAATGGCAAAATTTAAAGACAAAGAGAGAATCCTAAAGACAGCAAGGCAGAAACAGCTAATAACATACATGGGAGCTACAATAAGGCTATCAAATGATTTCTCAACAGAAATACTATAAGCCAAAGAGAATGGTAATAAGTATTCCAGGTAATAAAAAGCAAAAGTCTGCAAGACTACTGTACCTAGCAAGGCTCTCATTTAAAATAGAAGGCAAAATAAGGAGTTTCCTAGGCAAAAAACAAACAAACAAACAAACAAACAAAACTGCAAAAACACATCTCCACCAAACCTGTATTGCAAGAGATGCTGAAGAGACTGCTTTAACAAGATGAAGAAAAAGAGAGAGAAAGAGAGGAACACAGATACAAAGGGGAAAATGGCTATGAATAAGCACCTATCAATAACAACCTTAAATATAATGTATTTAATGCTCCAACCAAAGATATAGAGTAGCTGAATGGGTAAGGAAACATGACCTGCATATATGGTGCCTTCAAGAGACCCACCTCAGGACAGAAGATCTGCACAGGCTAAATGTGAAGGGATGGAAAAATTATTCCAAGAAAATGGACATGAAAAAAAAAAAGTTGGTGTAGCAATACTTGTATCAGACAAAAAAGATTTCAAAACAAAGGTCATAAAAAGAGACAAAGGATACTACATAATACTTAAGAGAGCAATCCATCAGAAAATATAACCCTTGTAAACATATATGCACCTAACATAGGAGCACCTAAATATATAAGGAAAACCTTGGAGGACTTCAACAAACATATCAATAACAACACACTCATAGTAGGGGATTTTAACACCCCATTGTCGACAATGGATACATCTTCCAAGCAAAGAATTAACAAGGATATTGTGGAATTGAACAGCACTCTAGATCAAATGGATTTAATCAATATATACAGAACTTTTCACCCCAAAGAAGCAAAATGTCCATTCTTTTCAAATGCACATGACACATTTTCAAAGATAGACCACATGTTAGAACACAAAACAAGCCTCAGCAAATTGGAGAAAATTGAAATCATATTGAGCAACTTCTTGGATCACAATGTCTTAAATGAAAAATCAACCTCAAGAAAAAAAACTCAAAAACATTCAAATACATGGACACTGAATAACATGCTATTAAATAATGAGTAGGTTAACAATGAGATCAAGGAATAAATCAAAACGTTTCTGGAAACAAATGAAAATGAACACACAACAGCTCAAAACCAATGGGACACAGTGAAGGCAGTCCTGAGAGGGAAGTTCATAGCAATACAGGCCTACCTAAAAAAGGTAGAAAAACCTCAAATAAACAACCTAACCCTACACCTACAAGAACTAGAGGAACAACAACAAAGCCCAAAGACACAATAAAGAAAACTACAGGCCAATATCTCTGATGAACATAGATTCAAACATTCAAACAGTACAGAAAAGAGATAATCAAAACCAGAACAAAATTAAATGACATAGAGAATAAAAGAGCAATTCAAAGGATCAATAAATCCAGAAGCTTGTTCTTTGAGAAGATAAACAAAATTAACAAGCCTTTAACCAGACTCATCAAAAAAATAAAAAAGATGAGAGATAGATGAGAGAGAAAGAGAGAGAGAGAGAGGACCCAAATAAATAAAATCAGAAACAAAAGGGGAGAAGTTACAACTGATACCACAGAAATGCAAAGGATTGTAAGAAATTACTATGAACAACTATATGCCAAGAAATTGGACCACCTGGGAGAAATGGACAAATTCCTAGAAACATACAATCTTCCAAAACTGAATCAGGAAGAAGCAGAAACCCTGAGTAAACTGATAATAACCAGTGAAATTGAAGCAGTAATAAAAAAGCTCCTGGTCCTGGGTGGCTTCACAGATGAATTTTACCAAATAAAATATACTTAAAAAATTAAATGACTGTATATTTAAAAAAAAAACAGAGAATTAACTCCTATCCTGCTTAAACTATTTCAAAAATTTCAAGAAGAGAGAAGACTCCCCAACTCGTTTATGAGGCCAGTATTATCCCAATTCCAAAACCCAGTAAAGACACAATAAAGAAAACTACAGGCCAATATCTCTGATGAACATAGATTCAAACATTCTGAACAAAATATTGGCAATCAGGGCTCAGAAACACATGAAAATGATTATACACCATGATCAAGTGGGATTTATCCAGGGATGCCAAGATGGTACAATATTTGCAAGTCAATAAACATAGTACACCACATAAACAAAATGAAAGACAGAAAGCACATGGTTATATAAATAGATGCTGAAAATCATTTGACAAAATCCAGCACTCATCATAAAAATGCTCAGCAAAGTGGGAATAAAGGGAGCATACTCAGCATAACAAAGGCCATATGTGAGAAACCTACAGCCAACATCAATCATACTCAATAGGAAAACTAAAAGCTTTCCTCTTAAGATGAGGAAAAAGACAAGAGTTTCCACTTTCACTACTTTTATTCAATACAGTACTTGAAGTTCTAGTCACAGCAATCAGAAAAGAAAAATAAATAAAAGGCATCCAAATTTGAAAGGAGGAAACAAAACTGTCAATGTTTGCAGTTGACATGATAGTGTACATAGAAAACTTTGAAGTCTCCACCAAAAGACTACTTAACCTAATAAGTGAATTTGGCAAAGTAGGAGGATACAAAGTCAATATTCAGAAATCAATGGCATTTTTGTACACCAACAATGAAATATCAGAAACAGAAACTAGGAAAAAATCCCATGTACTATAGCAACAAGAAAAATAAAGTACCTAGAAATAAACTTTACCAAGGAGGTAAAAGGCCTGTACTTGGAAACCTCAGAACACTAAAGAAAGAAATTAAGGAAGATACAAAAAAGTGGAAGCATATACTATTTCAAGAATTGGAAGAATTAACATCATTAAAATGTCCGTACTTAAGGCAATCTATAGAATCAATGCAATCCCTATTAAAATACCATGGAATATTTCACAGATCTAGAAGAAATGTTTCAAAAATTTATATGGAACCACAAAAGACCCCAAATAATTAAGAGATTCTTTGAATCCTAAACTTCCAAATGATTCTCCTTGTCACTTTGATTCAATGATCTCCTTAATAGGTCTGAATACTATTGTAACTCATGACTTTTGTTTATTATTTTAATATTAATATGTATCCACGTATTCTATATTTATCAATTTTTGTTGAATGCATGTTAAATATAGCCCTATTGAAGGTATGTCTAAATGATTTTTTCCCTTGAAAAGCATGAACTTCATATATATTTTTCAAAATACATTTTTCATTTTCAAATCATTTTAAATTTACAGAATAATTGTGAAGATTGTATGAGAAAGGTGACACCCGGTGTCCCCTTGTATTATCATCTTAAATTAATATGGGACATTCGTTTCAATTAATAAAAAATGTTGTTGTTATTAATTGAAGTCTTTTCAATTAGTTTTAGTTTTACCTATTTTCTCTTCTCCCTTCCTTCCTTCCTTCCTTCCTTCCTTCCTTCCTTCCTTCCTTCCTTCCTTCCTTCCTTCCTTCTCTCTCTCTCTCCCTCTCTCTCTCCCTATCTCTCTCTCCCTCTCTCGCTCTCTCTCCCTCTCTCTCTCCCTCACTCTCTCTCCCTCTCTCTCTCTCTCCCTCTCTCTCTTCTCTCCTAGGAGCCCCCAGAATGCCTCATATTTAGTTTTCAGGTCTCCTTAGGCTCCTCTTGGATATGATGGTTTCTCAGACTTTTCTAGTTTTGATGACTGTATGAGTCAGTGTTCTGCAGAAAAACAGAATCAACAGGAAATTTTACTCAGGCAGGAGTTGGTGTTGCACTCTTGAATTCGAATTTCTTTTTGGGAAACCTCAGTTTTTGCCCTTAAGACCTTGCCTGATTGAATAAGGACCACCCATATTATAATATCTTTTATAATCTTATTCTTAACCTTTATAATCTCAGAGTTAACTGATACTAAACTTATTTAAGCATAGTCAGATGACTAGATATTAACCACATCTACAAAATACCTTCACAGTAAAACCTAGATTAGTGTTTGATTAAGTAGCTGTTTATTATAACTTAGCCAAATTGACACACAAAAATAAGTGTTAACTAAGCATCACAGTGGCACATAAAACTAAGCATTAACACTTTTGGAAAACAGTGGTCAGATATTTGTAGAATGTTCTTCAAATGGAATTTGACTGATGATTTCCTCATAATTATAGTGGATTGATATATTTTTGGGTGGACTGTATTATTGGTCAGTGGACTAAACTGTGACTTTGGCTGTGTTATTTGAAAATAGGTTGCTTAGAAATATCATTTTGGACATTCTGCTGGAATGTCCAACTTGACCTCCTGGTTATTATTTTTAAACTTAAAAAATAATATTAACATTATAAAGAGTTGTAAAAATAGTATAGGAGTTCCTATAGACTCTTCACCCAGCTTCTTCTAAAATTAATATCTTATATCATCCAAGCTAAGAAATTGACATTAGTACAACACTATTAACTAAACCATAAACTAAACTGTGATTTCACCAGTTTTGCTACTATTGTTCCTTTACTGCTCCAGGATTCAATCAGGATGGTAGACATTTAGTTGTCTTGTCCTTTTCATTTTAATGTGTGTCCTTTTTATTGTACTCAGTTTTTCTTTGTCTTCTATGACCTTGAGACTTTTGATGAGTTCTGGTCAGTTATTCTGTAGAATGTCTTTCAGTTTGGTATGATATTTTCTATCTGTCTGATATTATGCTTAGATTGAAGTTATGCATTATTGGGAAGAATACTACGGAAGTGATGACTCTTCTTGGTGTATCATATTGGGGTGCATGGTATACATATGTCTTATTACTGATAATGCTAACCTTCAACACTTGGTTAAGGTGGTATCTGTCAAGTTTCTCCACTATATAGTTATTTTTGCTTTTGTAGTTATTTTCTTCTTTTTCTTCTGCTAGGAGGGGATAACTTGAGACTATGCAAATACCTTGTTTCTTCTAAAACTTTCATTCATTAATTTTAGTACCCATTTGTGGATCTTGCTTACAGCATTTATCATTTTTCTGTTCTCATGATGATTCTGTTTCCCTCATTTCTTCTACAATTATTAATTGGAATATTCTGTAAGGAAGAGTTGATCCTTCTCCTCCATTCATTCATTTATTTATTTTTTAAGTATTTATTTATATCAATCTAAATTCACAAGGTTTTATTTTATATCAGAATATTATGTTTTTTATATTGCACTATATGCTGATTTTTTAAAAATTCTACTACAATTTTGAAATGGAGAATTTTAATGAATCTTTGAGAGAGAAGATATTTTGTTTTTCTCATTTGTTATTGCATATTCTAATTCTCTTTAAAGAAGCCAAGGTACTTCCGGCCAAGATGGAAGCATAGGTAGATACACAGTGCTTCCTCACACAATCAAAAGATGGACAACAACAAATTTAAAAACAAAAACCAACCAGAACTGACAGGAAATCAAACTGTATAGAAGTCTGACAACCAAGGAGTTAAAGAAGAAATATTCATCCAGAACAGTAGAAGGCATGGAGATGGACAATTAGGTGGAGAGGACTTGCAAGGCGGCAGCTGGCAAACTGGGTGACATGGTGGCTAGCACAGTGGGCAGTTCCACATTTGCATGCAAATAAACCAGGAGGAACAACTGGGGAGCGAAACAGACCATGCAACCCAGGGTTCCAGTGGAGGGGGAATAAAAGTCTCAAAATCTCTGACTGAAAAAAACAGTGAGGGTTGAGTTGGTGGGAGAAACTCCCAGCCTCACAGAAGAGTTCACTGGACAGACCCACAGTGTCCTAAAACATACACAAACTCACCCACTCAAAAATCAGCACCATAAGGGCCCGATTTGCTTGTGGGTAGTGGAGGAAGTGACTGAAAGTCTGCTGAGCAGGTGGCGTTGTTCCCTCTGGGACCCTTCCCTCACATACAGCAACACAACACAGAGATGTGGGTTACCCCACCCTGGTGAATACCTAAGGCTCTACCCCTGATTTCTTAACAGGTGCACCAAGACAAAAAAAAAAATGACCCAAATGAAAGAACAGATGAAAGCTCTGGAAAAAATACAACTAAGCAATGAAGATATAGCCAATCTATCAGATGCAGAGTTCAAAACACTGGTAATCAGTATGCTCACAGAATTGGTTAAGTATGGTCACAAAATAGAATAATAAGTGAAGGCTATAAAAGGTGAAATAAAGGAAAATGTACAGGGAACCAACAGTGAAGGGAAAGAAACTAGGACTCAAATCAATGGTTTGGATCAGAGGGAAGAAATAAACATTCAACCAGAACAGAATGAAGAAACAAGAATTAAACAAAATGAGGAGAGAGGCTTAGGAACCTCCAGGACTTTAAACGTTCCAACATCCAAATCATAGGGGTGCCAGAAGGACAAGAGGAAGAGGAAGACATTGAAAACTTATTTGAAAAAATAAAGAAGGAGAACTCCCCCAATCTGGCAAAGGAAATAGACTTCCAGGAAGTCCAGGAAGCTCAGAGAGTACCACACAAGTTGGACCCGAGGAAGCACACACCAAGGCACACCATAATTACATTACCCAAGATTAAAGGTAAGAACAAAATTTTAAAAGCAGCAAGAGAAAAGGAGACAGTTACCTACAACAAAGGAGTTCCCATAAGACCATCAGTTTATTTGTCAAAAGAAACCTGTAGGCAAGAAGGGGCTGGAAAGAAGTATTCCAAGTCATGAAAGGCAAGGACCTACATCCAAGGTTACTCTGTCCAGCAAAGCTTTCATTTAGAATGGAAGGGCAGATAAAGTGCTTCCCAGATAAGGTCAAGTTAAAGAAGTTCCTCATCACCAAGCCCTTATTATAGAAAATGTTAAAGGGACTTATCTAAGAAGAAGAAGATCAAAACTATGAACAGTAAAATGACAAGAAACTCACAACTATAAACAACTGAACCTAAAAAGAAAACAAAAACAAAAATGAACTAAGCAAATATCTAGAACAGGAACAGAATCACAGAAATGGAGATCACATGGAGGGTTATCAGGGGAGTGCAGTGGGGAATGGGGGAAAGGGTACAGGGAATAAGTAGCATAAATGGTAGTTAGAAAATAGACAGGGAGAGGTTAAGAATAGTATAGGAAATATAGAAGTCAAAGAACTTATATGTACTACCCATGGACATGAACTAAGGGGCCGGAGGGGAATGATGGTAGGAGGGTAGGTGCAGGGGAGAGGGAATAAAGGGGAGGAAAAAATGAGACAGCTGTAATAGCATAATCAGTAAAATATATTTTAAAAATAAAGAAGGCAAGGTAAAATTTAAATCTCAGAAAGGTAAGGAGTAGACAGTCTAGAGAAGTGATTTTAAGAGCAAGTTTCTGGAATCACAGTGGCCAGGTTCCAATCCAGACTTTGCTCTGTGACCTTAGGCAAGGTACTTATCCCCTTCTGCTCTCCTTTCCTCTCGCCTGTAAAATGAACTTGCAAGCAATATTTACCTAAAAGGATATTTGAGAGAGTAAAACAAGGTACTGTATATAGAATGTTTAGTGTATTGCCTGACTATATAACAAGCGCTTGATAAATGTTAATTTTCAACATTAAGAATTATTAGATGAAGGCATAGTTAACCCCATTTGTCATGACTGAAGCAGAAATAATGAATTAAAGGATTACTGGAAATCATATCTTAGATTGTTTCTACATCTTGCTTATGTTCTGCTGCCTTCTTTTATGTACTCAATAAATATCAAACTGAGTATTTGTCCTAAGTATTAATGTTATAATTTTGCTTAAGTAGACCTTACTTTGAGGAGCTGGGAAGATTATAGAATTAGAAACAGGCACATATGTCATCAGTGCTCATCCTCCTCTGTTGCAATCCCCCTTTCCTGTGGCCCCCTCAATCCCTTAAGCAATAAAAATTCAGTGTATTTGGTAAAAGAACCAGATGTAAAACTCCTCTCCTCCACCACCCAACCCCTTGCAATTTGGAATGTAATCCTTTCGTATTTTTGTACAGTTGACAAATATTTATATGTACTAGCCTCTGTATCCAATCTCTTTATTTTCATCTAAGATCATTCTATTGTCATTTTATGATGTCATTGTTTCTGAGTAACTAGAAATTTAGGGTCCCAAATCAAACCATTTCACAAAGGTCCTTCTGTTAATTGTAAAACACAGAGGTTTTTTTATGTGCTCCACTCCCCATCTTAAATGCCCAGAAGACATAGCTTATAATATATTTTTTAAGATTTTATTTATTATTTTTAGAGAGGGAAGGGAGAGGGAGAGAGAGAGAAACATCAATGTGCGGTTGCTGGGGGATATGGCCTGCAGCCCAGGCATGTGCCCTGACTGGGAATCGAACCTGCGATGCCTGGTTTGCAGCCCGCGCTCAATCCACTGAGCTATGCCAGCCAGGGCAGCTTATAATCTTTTTATAAAATGTTAAACAAAGGAGCTGGTAGGACTGCTTCTTTGATCTGACTCTATTCAAAAGTCTACTCAATTGACTTTTTATTTTTATTGAGGTAAAATTCACATAATTTAAAATCGCTCACTTAAAAAAATACTAATTCAGTGGCACTTTGTGCATTTATAATGTTGTGCAACCATCACTTCTATCTCATTTCAAAACATTTTTATCTCCCCAAAGGAGACCACATACCCATTACACAGTCACTCTCCATTCCCAAGCTCTTGACAACCACGAATTGTGTTATGTCTTTATGGATTCACCTATTCTAGTTATTTCATACAATTGGAACCGTACATTGTGTGACTTTTCATGTCTGCCTTCCTTCATTTAAAGTAATGTTTTTAAGGTTGATCTATGTTGTGGCCAACTTAATTCCTTTTTATAGCTGAATAATATTTCATTTTGTGGATATGCTACAGTTTTTTCTAATCCTCACCCAAGGATATGTGTATTGATTTTACAGAGATAGGAAGGGCAAGAGAAACATCAGTGGAAGAGAGAAACATTTGATCAGTTGCCTTCCATTTGCACCCCACCCAACGATCGAAACTGAAATCTAGGTATGTGCCCCAACCAGGAATCAAACCTATAAACTTTTGGTATATGGGATGATGCTTTAATCAACTGAGCTACCTGGCCAAGGCTATAATTTTTTAATCCATTAAACTATTGATGGACATGTGGGTTGTTTCCACCTTTTAGTTAATGTGAATAGTACTGCTATGAACATTCATGTATAAGTATTTGTTTGAATACCTGTTTTCAATTCTTTGGGATATTTACTAGGAGTGGAATTTCTGGGTTATATAATTCTATGTTTAAATTTTTTAGGAACTGCCAGACTATTTTATACAGCAAATGCACCATTTTACAGTCCCACTAACTGTGACAAGGGTTCCAATGTCTCCACATTCTCTTTTTAAAAAGATATTATTTATTTATTTTTAGAGAGAGTTGAAGGGAGAGAGTAAGACAGGGAGAAAAACATTGATGTGTGAGAGAAACATCAGTTGGTTGCCTCTTGCATGGCCACAACTGAAGACCTGGCCCACAACTCAGGCATGTGCCTTTCCTGGGAATTGAACTGGCGATATTTTGGTTTGTGGGGTGATGCCTAGCCCACTGAGCCACACCAGTGAGGACATCTCCACATTCTTGCCAACACTTGTTATTTTCTGGATTTTTGTTGTTTTTATAGCCATCGTGGTGTAGATGAAGTGCTATCTCATTATGGTGTTTATTTGCATTTCTCTGATGCAAAAGATAATATTGAGTGTCTTTTCTTTTCATGTGCTTGTTGGTCATTTGGATAAATATCTGTTCAAGTCCTTTGCCCATTTTTAATCAGGTTGTTTATCTTTTTACTATTGTGTTACAGAATTTCTTTATATATCTTGAATACTAGATATATGTTTTTTCCCCTGCAGACAACTTTGCAGGTTGTCTTTTAACTCTCTTGATAGTATCCTTTGATGCACAGAAGTTATTATTTTGATGAAGTCCCATCCACCTTTGTTTTTAAAGATTTTATCTATTTACTTTTAGAGCAAGGGGAGAGGAAGAAGAAAGAGAGGGAGAGAAACAGCAATGTGGGAGAGAAATACATTGGTTAGTAGCCTCTCACATGCCCCTAACCAGGGACCCAGCTGGTAGATATGTACCCTGACTGGGGATTGAACTGGCGACCCTTTGGCTCACAGACTGGCACTCAGTCCACTAAGCCACACCAGCCATGACCCATATATCTGTTTTTTTATTTTGTTGTTTATGACTTTCACGTTATATCTCAGAGTCCATAGCCAAATCTATGGTTATAAATATCTATCCCAAAGTTTTCTTCTAAGATTTTTATAGTTTCAGCATTTACAGTAGATCTTTGATCCATTTTATGTAAAGTTTTTATATGGTGTAAGTTAGGGTTCCAAATTCGTTCTCTTGCCTATGGATATCTAGTTGCCCCATCACCATTTTTTTTTTGAAAAGACTGTTCTTTTTGCCATTGGAAGATTTCAAAAGCCTTGCTGTAAATGAACTGACTATATAGATGTATACTCCACAAACTCTTGCATTTTCTCTACCCAAACCAGAGCTGATGAACATGTGAACTTAACCTTTAAAAACACACTTCTGATTTAATATGTGAAGCCTATGCATTCCACTCTGCAGGTATATCTCAGGTATGTGCACTTGTCTTCATACCAGCTGCTACTACTTCAGTCCAAACCTTCATCAGCTCCCACTGGGACTCCTGCAGTGGTCTCCCAACAGGTTCTCCCTTTCTTCTCTCTTGACCATTCCAACCAGTTTTAAAATCATCAGCCAGAGACATCTTCTAAAATTAAAATCTGGTCATGTCATTCATTGGCCTTAAATTACTGTTATGTCAAGGATAAAATTCAAAATCTATAACATGATGCCAAAACCAGCATTGTTTGTCCTGCCTCTCTGGGTCCCTGTAAATCATTACACTCCAACTTCTCTGGATTTCTTTTTGTTTCTTGAATTCACTCATTACTTTACTGCCTTATAGCCTGTGCATATTTTGTTTCCTCTGCCTGGAGTAGTCCCCCGACTCCTCATCTACCAGTTATTCATCTTTCAGCCCTCAGCTTACAATGTTACTTCCTCAAAGAGGCCGTTGCTGATCTCCACCCCTTTATTCTTTCTCATCGATCCTAGCTCTTTCCTTTGCTGGGCCTTATCACACTGAGTAGTTATACATTTATTTATATATGCCCTTTGTTATGCCTGATTCCACCAGTAGAATCCCTGAGGGGAGAGCTGTGTTTGCTTTATTTTTGTACATCCTGTGCCTAGTGCAGTATCTGATAAATAATAATGATTAATAAATGCTTGTTGAATGAATAACAGCTAATATCTACAAGATGAGGGTATTTAATTCAATTTATTACCCAACCATCCATAAACACTTGTTGAATACCTGTTAGTGCTAAGTGCTAGGAATAAAAATATGAACAAAACACATCCTATACCTGTCTTTGCAAATGGGACCTTGCAATGAGAAGATCAGCTGGATCATCGATGTATACCCTAAATGCCATCATATGCATTCTTATGAAAGATAGATTTTACAACACAACACAGAACATCAGGTGATGTGAAGATGGAGAAAAAGATTGGAGCCAAGGAATGCCAGCAGCCACCAGAGGCTGGAAGAGGAGAGGAACAAATTCTCCCCTAGAGCCCCTGGGGAGGGGGGGATGTGGCCTGGTTGACACTTTGATATTAGCTTAATGATACTTTGAACTTCTGTCCCTCAGCACCATGAGAGAATAACTTTCTATGTTTTGAACTATCTAGCCTGTGGTAATTTGTTACAGCAGCCACAAGAAATTAATAGAGACAGTGATACAAGTAAATACTGTAAATCCTTGCAAAACAACATCATATATGAAGATAAGAATCAAAGTGGTGTATGTTTTGAAAAAGCTGTCTGAGAGGTATCTGGGACACTGTCCCAGAGGAGGCATTGAAGTAGGGAGGTCATTCTTGACAGAAGCAGCAGCATGTAAAAAGGCATGGAGACAGGAAACTGAAACATATGGCTTCAGCTGGAGTGTCAGACAGATAGAGAAGAATGGTGGAAATAGGAGATAGAGAATTAAATTGCGGCCATACTGTGAAGGGTTAATTTGCTACATCTTTATTCTGTAAATGATAGGGAACTAATGAAAATGCCATATAGGGATGGCTGACTTGTAGAGAATGAAGTTCTGCAGCGATGTGAATTGTGGGCTAAAGGGAGGTGAGACCAGCTCAGTTCTGCTAGTGACTGTATCTGCAGGTCTTGCCCTTAAGTAGTTTAGAGATTAAGAGAAGAAAGAAACATGGAAACAAATGTGTACTTTATCCCAGAGATTTGTTATGAGGCTGTGGCAATAATCCTATGCTAGACTAAGGCAGCTGCGGTAGAAATAGAGAAATGAAGATATTTGGAAGACATCTCCTGTGTATATAAACTGACAGAACTTGGAGTCCTACGTGGGATGTAGGTGAGAGAAGAGTCAAGGATGAATCAGGGATTCTGGTATGTGTGGATGAGAAATACCATTAATAGAATTATACAGAGAAAGGTCTAGGCATTTATTTCTGGTTGAATTTAAGATGCCTGAGGGATAGCCAACTAGAATCTTTCAGGAGATTGTTAGAATTATTGGTTGAGAGTCTAGAGACAGTTTTGGACATCATCAGCAAGGGATGGGATTTGAAGATATGAAAGAGAATAAGCAGACAGATAAGAGAAGAGAGAATCAAGGTCAGAATCATGGACAGTATTAGTACTTGAATAGAAGAAGTAAAACTTCTGTACTGTGTGAAAAGATTTTTAGACATGAGTGAGTATTCTGAAGTCTATGACTTCTGTAAATGCCTTTATTTGAAAGACTTTTGGATCTCTTAGAAACTTGAGTTGTCAGAGGCTAACACACTGGGAACTTGGTTGATGGCCTGTACTTCCGTGTATGCTGGCTTCTTAGGATCCAGCCTAAAGATAAGATTGTATGGTTAACCTGAGCACCCAAGTCAGTAACCAAACCCTTGATCAAATCATTAAACAATTAATCCAGTGAGCACTCAATGGTCTGATCTAATTGGCCAATAGGCTGACCATAATGAAAATCTAAATGCCCCTTTGAAACAACTCATCCACCAATTTATCTTCTAGACATTTCTTGAGATAAGCATTTAATTTTTCAGTTATTAACAGGCTTCCAGTTAGATTGGCAATGATTCTTAAGCTACATAACTTGTGTTTAAATTAATGAGGTCATGCTCAGGACCCTCTTGCACCCTTATTGCTCTTCCTGAGTGTTATTGGCAGACTTGAGGCATAATCAAAGGAGGAGAAAAGAAGGAAGGAAAACAGGAAAGAAAGGAAGACAGGAGAGGAAGAAAAAAGGGGAGAGTGGAGAGAGAAATTGAAGGAGAGAGAAGAACAGAGAAACAAGTAAGAAAGAAGGTTACCTGAATTTGTTTCTGAAGAGTAGAATGAAATATTTCCAGTGATCACAAGATTAAGGACACAATGAGGTATAGGAGAAAGCACACATTTTGATGCCAGACAAATCTGGGCTCTGAGCTCTGGCTCTGCCATTCTACTCGTGTGACCTTGGGTCAGGTAAGCTCTCTGAGCTTCATTTTCCTCCTCCTGAGAGATAGTCAGGTATAGAGGTGAAGAGCCTTGCTTCTGGAGTTGGATTTAAATCCTGATTGTGATACATACCAGTTGCATGACCTTGAGCAAGTTACTTAACTCCTAATGACTCAGTTTCCTCATGTTTTAAGGTGGGGATAATAATAGAATCTGTTTTATCTACCTATTGTGACTTAAATGAATTAAGACTTATAAATCACTTACAAAACTGAGCTATAAAATTGTAATGGTTAGATTGGAAAATATTTGTAAAATCTTCTAGCATGATGCCTGGCTTATGGAGCCACTCAAACTGTGAATCACCTTCCCTTCCTTCAACTCCTCAGATGCCCCAGATGGATCCAGTGGTAGAAGTGTAACAGGGTGCAGCCAAGAGGG
This sequence comes from Tonatia bakeri, assembly GCA_004024845.1. NCBI lineage: Eukaryota > Metazoa > Chordata > Mammalia > Chiroptera > Phyllostomidae > Tonatia > Tonatia bakeri. The sequence continues at coordinate 14,295 of PVIA01010023.1, read as the reverse complement.
GGGCCTCAAAAAAAGGATTTGAAATGGGGCCCAGAACTCAAGGTGTCCAGGAAATATTAGGATGTCCTCACTACCCTCCCCCCCACCACAGGCGTGGGTTGGGGGAAGGGACAAATGGAGCAGGGCCATTGAGAGCTGTTCTGCATAGTAACAGCTTTGCAGCTAACCTCTGGCGTGGTCATTTAACATATCTATAACCTTCAACTGATTGCATAGATATGTTAAATAGCTGTGGCCAGCCTCTGAGCCAGGGGAATGGAAGTAACGCCCCCACCAAGACATAACTGGGAGGGCAGGTCCCCCGAGTTACAGCACCTGCATGGGAGCTTGGAGGAGATTGGCTCCATGACATGGGGCCACGCTTGCCTAGACCCATGATGGCAGCCCAGTGAAGCTGGAAGGATATGAGAGGGTTAGCAAGTGTAGCTGATGGTGAGAGGAGTCGGAAATGGGGCTGCAGAGGAAGATTGGTGTGGGGATTTAAATCCAGATGCGGCAGCCATTGAGGGGAGAATCACATGGCTTTGGCTGAGTGGAGACTCCTGCAGCCCTGTGGGAGAGAATCACCATGTAGCTTTAGCAGAGAACCACCAATCAGCTTTGGCAGAGTGGCGACCCACCTCCTTGCAGCCATTGAGGAGGGAGAACCACATGGTTTTGTCAGAGTGGAGACTCCTGCGGCTGTTGTGCAGAGAGAGCCATGTGGCTTTGCCAGAGTGGGGACCCGCACAGCTTTAGAAGGGGGAACTACCACCTGGCTTTAGCAGAGATCCTGGCGACACAGCTCATGGTGCTGGGAACGGAGGGAGGCCTACCAACTGAGCACAGATTACTGGGAAGAACTGGGGGCTGCCTGAGCCACAGACTATTTCTTTTCCTGAGATATGGTACCCCAGACTGGGCAAAGGGGAAGGAAGGACTGTGTGTGTTTGTGAGTGTTTTAAGGGACTTTTGGATTTTGATGAAGACATTAGGTCACTACTTTAAGTCTCTATAGCATTAAATAAACATTTCCTTTTCTTTTCGCAAATCTCTGGCATTGAGAGATGTCTTTCCTCTGGTGGTGGACATAAGGAACCTGGGGGGTTCCTTCTGGGTAATAGTATATCATCCCAGGTCCCCCCTTATTTTTCTGTAACAGAAGGATGGCTATTATTTAACTCTTCTTTCTCCATCAGGCCACATCAAAGTGGACCAGGATTTCCAAACCCCCCATCCATAGCCTGGTCTCATTTGGTTCTGAGACAAACAAAAGGAACACCTCCCTGGAAGAAGATTTTTAGTAAGTTGTTCTTTTCCAAAGCCATCTAAAGACTAGTTACAAATGGTCTAATAATTTCACTATTAACTTTGCAACAGTTTCCAAAGCTCAAGACTTGTGGATCATGGGTATGGCATATGCATGGTATGTTCATTAAAATAATAACTCAGAAGAGAGACTCAAGAGGCCAGAAATTAAAGTCAATAGTGATAAAGCTCAACAACTGGGAAGTCACTTAGTGTTCATTCTTTTGATTATGATTTGATTGTAAAACCTGGAATAAAAGACTGAGGCAAGAGTTTTGTCTTTCCTGGGGGCTGAGTCAGTCACGGCTGCTGGAGCACAGTGTCAGGAGACATAACAGACCGTCTTAGAAATAAGGGCTCTGAGTTCCAGCCAAGATGGAGGCATAGGTAGACACACTGTGCCTCCTCGCACAACCAAGATAGGGACAACAACAATTTAGAAACAGAATAACAACCAGAACTGACAGAAAATTGAACTGTATGGAAGTCGGACAACCAAGGAATTAAAATAGACATGTTCATCCAGACCAGTAGGAGGGGCGGCACAGAGAGCAGAGAGCAATGGGACCAGGTGTGTAAAGCATCCAGGACATGAAAGACCTTCTTATTCCCTGTACTTTTTCCTCCACTCTCCCCTTCCTGCTCCCCACTGATAACCCTCCATGTAATCTCCATTTCTGTGATTCTGTTCCTGTTCCAATTGTTTGCTTAGTTTGTTTTTGTTTTCTTTTTAGGTTCAGTTGTTTATAGTTGTGAGTTTCTTGTCATTTTACTGTTCATAGTTTTGATCTTCTTTTTCTCAGATAAGTCCTTTCAACATATCATACAATGAGGGTTTGGTGATGAGGGACTTCTTTAACTTGACCTTATCTGGGAAGCACTTTATCTGCCCTTCCATTCTAAATGATAGCTTTGCTGGACAGAGTAACCTTGGATGTAGGTCCTTGCCTTTCATAACTTGGAATACTTCTTTACAACCCCTTCTTGCCTACAAGGTTTCTTTTGACAAATAAACTGATGGTCTTATGGGAACTCTTTTGTAGGTAGTCAACTGTCTCCTTTTCTCTTGCTGCTTTTAAGATTTTGTTCTTACCTTTAATCTTGGGTAATGTAATTATGGTGTGCCTTGGTGTGTGCTTCCTCGGGTCCAACTTGTGTGGTACTCTGAGCTTCCTGGACTTCCTGGAAGTCTATTTCCTTTCCCAGATTGGGGGAGTTCTCCTTCTTTATTTTTTCAGATAAGTTTTCAATGTCTTCCTCTTCCTCTTGTCCTTCTGGCACCCCTATGATTTGGATGTTGGAATGTTTAAAGTTGTCCTAGAGGTTCCTAAGCCTCTCTCCTCATTTTTATTAATTCTTTTTTCTTCACTCTGTTCTGGTTGAACGTTTCTTCCTTCCTTTTGGTCCAAACCATTGATTTGAGTCCTGGTTTCCTTTCCTTCACTTTTGGCTCCCTGTACATTTTCCTTCATTTCACTCTTCAGAGTCTTCAATTTTTCCTCTATTTTGTGACCATACTCTTCATTCATCACTTAGTTGTATTTTTTCTCGAGCTTTGATCTGTTCTTTCATTTGGGCCATTTTTGTTTTGTCTCAGCACACCTATTACATAGTAAGGAGCAGAGCCTTAGGTATTCACCATGGTGGGGCTTCCCACATCACACTATTGTGGTGCTGTATGTGGGGGAGGGGTCAAAGAGGAAATAATGCTGGATGCTCAGCTCTTGGCTTACTTTGAGTCACTTCCTCTGCTACCCACAAGCGAACTGGGCTCTTCCGGTGCTGATTCCTGGGTAGGTGGTTTTGTGTACATTCTAGCACCTGTGGCCTCTCCAACAAATTCTCCTGTGAGGCTGGGAGTTCCTCCCACTGCCTCAACTGCCCCAGGTGTTGTCAGTCAGAGGACTTGAGGCCTTATTTCCCCTGGGTTGTGTGGTCTGCCTCACTCCCCAGTTGTTCCTCTGGGTTTATCCACATGCAAATGTGGGACTGCCCAGTCTGCCAGCCACCACCTTGCCAACCCCAGTGCTCCAGCTGCTGCCTTGTCACGAGTCCTCTCTGCCCTGCTACCTGTCTCTGCCCTTCCTACTAGTCTGGATGAATGTTTCTTCTTCAACTCCTCGGTTGTCAGATTTCCATACAGTTCAGTTTTCTGTCAGTTCTGGTGGATTTTTGTTTTTAAATTTGTTGTTTTCCTTCTTTTGGATGTGTGAGGAGGCAAAGTGTATCTACCTACACTGCCATCTTGGCCAGAGGTCCCTAAACCCTATGACTATGTCTATTGAATGCATTTTGTCCTGACCTTTTCAGGTTGCTATTCTCTCCAGGTATGCATGTAGTGATGAATAATATAAGTCTGTATTTATGATGGAAAATTTTATCTTTGGCTCACAGCAGCCATTCTACTTCATTCTTTTTGAGAAATGAGCTATTTTAAAAAATATTTTGTTATTCATGCTATTACAGTTGTCCCACTTTTTCCCCCTTCACCCCTCTCCACCCAGTCCACTCCCACTTCCATAATCAGTCTCCTCATTGTTGTCTATATCCATGGGTCTTTCATATATGTTCTTTGACTAATTCCTTCACTTTCTTTCAATCAGTCCCTACTTCCCCCCCACCCTCTTATAGCTGTCAGTAAGTTCCATGATTCTATGCCTCTGGTTCTGTTTTGCTCATTAGTTTATTTTGTTCATTAGATTCCTCTCATAAGTGAGATCATATAGTATTTGTCTCTCACCAACTGGCTTATTTCACTTAGCATAATGCTCTCCAGTTCTATCCATGCTGTCATGAAGAGTAGGAATTTGTTCTTTCTTTCTTCTGTGTAGTGTACCACATTTTTAAAAACAAATTTTATTGTATTTTTTCCATTACCATTTATTTCTCTTATACCCCCACCCCCACCAAATTGCCACACTGTTGTCCATGTCCATGAATCCCTTTGCCTTTTGCTCAATCCTTCTACTCACTAACCTCCCCAGCCCACTAACTGTCATATGCTCTCCATCTATGAGTCTGTCCCCATTTTCCATGTTAGTTCAGTTTGTTCATTAGATTCCACATATGAGTGAAATCATATGGTATTTGCCTTTTTCTGATTGGCTTATTTCACTTAGAATAATGTTCTCCGGCCCGTCCATGCTGTTGCAAATGGTAAAATTTTCTTCTTTTTTATGGCCAAGTAGTATTCCATTGTGTAAATGTCCCATGTTGTTTTATCCACTCATCTATTGATGGACACTTGGGCTGCTTCCATATCTTGGTGATTGTAAATACTGCTGCAATGAATGTAGGGGTGATTAATGTTTTTTTGAGGCAGTGCTTTGGATTGCTTTGGATATATTCCTGGAAGTGGAATCTCTGGGTCAAAAGGAAGATCCAGGCTTGGCTGATGTAGCTCAATGGATTGAGTGTGGATCTGCAAACCAAAGGGTCACTGGTTCAATCACCAGTCAGGGCACATGCCTGAGTTGTGGGCCAGGTCCCCAGTAGGGTACATGTGAGAGGCAACCACACATTGATGTTTGTTTTCCTTTCCTTTTCTCTCCCTTACCCTCTCTCTAAAAATAAATAAATAACATCTTTTAAAAAAGGAGGATCTGTATTTTTATGTATCTCCATACCACTTTCCACACTGGCTGCACCAATCTTCATACCCACCAACAGTTCAAAGGGGTTCCCTTTCTCCACATCCTCACCAGCACTTTTTTTGTTGACTTATTAACGGTAGACATTCTGACAAGTGTGAGATGATAACTCATTGCAGTTTTCCTTTGTATTTCTCTATGATTAGTGGTGTTGAACATCTTTTCATATGTCTATTGGCCATTTGTATGTCTTCTTTGGAGAAGTATCTATTCAGGTCTTTTCCCCATTTTTTAAATAGGATTGTCTCCTATTAAAGTTTTGCAAGTTCTTTATAAATTTTGGATGTAAACCCCTCATCAGATGTATCACAGAAAATGTTCCCCTATTCTGTGGGTTGTCTTTTTGTTGTTATTGTTTTCCTTTCCTATGAAAAACTTTTTAGTTTGATGTAGTCCTATTTGTTTATTTTTTCTTTTGTTTCCTTGCTTGGGGAGATGCAAGGTCTGTCTTGAAAAAAGTCCACCCATCATTAATGAGAGCACTTTGTGTGATATTGATATAACCTGCCAGTCCAGGAGAGTGGACTGGAATGCATGTGCATGAATGATGATGACTTCACTGTATTAGGCAGTGGGGGTGGTAGACACCATTGAGTGAGCATGTGTACTGTGTGGCCGTCCCATTCAAAATGAATGAACGAGTAGAGCAATAAACTTGCATCAAATTTTGCATTAAGTTTGAACATTCATCCATGGAAACTATTTGGATGGTCCAGAAGGCCAAAACTATAGGCAACTGATGACTGGCAGCTTCATCTCCACAACACGCCAATTCATGTGTCTCATCTTGTGTAGCTTTTTTAGGTGAAACATTAAATCACCCAGGTGACTCAGTCCCTCTACAGTCCAGATTTGGTGTCCTGTGATCTGGCTGTTCCTAAAATTAAAATCACCTTTGAAAGAAGAGATTTCAGACTGTTGATGAGATTCAGGAAAATATGACGAGACAGCTGATGGTTATTAGAAGAACTGTGAGGTCCCAAGGTGCCTACTTTGAAGGGGACTGAGGTGTCATTGTCCTATGTACAATGTTTCTTATATCTCCTTAAAAAATGTCTCTATTTTTCATATTACATGGCTTGATAACTTCTGGATGGACTTTATAAATTCTTTCGAATTGGTATTTCAAGATTCTTTGGGTATATTCCCAGCAGTGGAATTTCTGGGTCAAAAGGCCATTCCATTTTTTTGTTTTTTGAAGAAATTACATACTGTTCTCTACAGTAGCTGCACCAGTCTGCATTCCCACCAAGAGTACACTATGGTTTCCTTTTCTCCACATTCTCCCTGCACTTCTTGTTTGTTGATTTATTAATGATAGCTATTCTGACAAGTTTAAGGTGAAGCACTTATTTTTTTAAGTCAGGTTAATTGGGATGTAATTTACATACAATAAAATTCTTGTTTTTAATATATATTTTCATGTGACAAACACATAACATTGTGTAGGGACCACCACAATCAAGATACAGAAGAGTTTCATCTTTATAGAAAAAGTCCCTTTATAGTTGTTTCCTCCTTCACCCCAACTCCTGGCCACCACTAGTCTGTTTTCTCTTCTGATAATTTTTGCCTAAATGAAGTCATTCTTCACTTTGCATAACACATTATAGATTCATCCATGTTGATGTGTGTATCAATAGGACGTTCCTTTTTATTGGTGGGTGATATGCCTTTGCAGATGTACCAAAGCTTGTACCATTTCCCAATTCAATGTTACTGGGTTGTTTCTGGTTTTTGGTAATATTGAATAAAGCTGCTATCAATATTTTCATCTAGTCTCTGTGTGTATGTATGAACACATGTTTTTACTTCTTTAGGCTAAATACTTAAGACTAAAATTATTGGGTCATATGGTAATATTTTTTTAATTTATAACAAAGTACCAAAATATTTTCCAAAGTACTTGTGGCATTTTGCATTCCTATCACCAATGTTCGGAAGTTCTAGTCAGCACTAGAATAAATCCAGTTAGCACAAATATTTTTGTTTGCTTTGTTTTAAAGAAAATTAAGATTCCCTTTCTTTTCTGTGTTGTTAATTTTGCAGCATTTGCTTCTAGATTAGATTTTATGTTGTTTCGATATGGATAGAGAATATCACTTGTTTTGTGAATAACAGTAGAAGAAACTATAAGTGGATCACAAACTGAGAGCACATGGGATGTTCGCACATCCTGGGCCTCTACCTCAGGTAATCTTCAAGTCCTGGCCTAGGAGTTGATGCCAGCCTGACAGGTGATACTCTAGGCTGCTCCAGCTGCAGGGCTCAAGGTCAGACAAACAGAGATAAGTTGCACAACCCAGGAGATTGGAATTTGTTATCATGGACCGTATATAAATACTTGAGATTGGAGAGAAGATCTTGGGAGGTTCAGAACTCAGCTGTGCTGTTTGGCAGTTTCTAAAATGAAAATCATGTCATTCTGAGTACATAGGGGATGGCTATGCATTGGAGTGTCCTTCCTTAGCTTCTAAATTGTGTACCTGGAGTTGCCATCTGGTATGACGTGTCCTAGTGATCAAATGGCCAGAACTATGGCCCAACATATCCTTCACTTAATGCTACATAGACCAGCTCATTTATGCAGGGTAGACTTTAATGGATTCAATAGACATCCAATATCTATAATTTGTCTGAGGAATTAAGTGACACAGCAGTATCTGGGTCATATTTTCTGAATCACAAATAAAGAAATATGATTCAATAGAAGATTTGGAGGGGACTCCTGTCTATTTATTATAATATTTATTCACTATTTAAAGAAACAGAATCTCTGGGACATTTGGGTGACTTTTGAGGACAAGGAGACAGGATATTTAAAATTAGCAGGGTGGTCCTAGAAAATCAAAATGTATGCTTGCCCTACAGACTGCACTTATGGGCACTTGCCCCATTACCTTTATAACAACGACAGGGTTGGAAAAATGGATAAAACCCCATAGTTATGATCAGACTTTGGAATCAGAGGAACGTGCATGCCAATCTTGGTTCTTCCCATCTCTAACAGTGTGATACTAGGTAAATTTCTTAACATTCAAAGCCTCCATGGGGTTAATGTGAATATTAAATGAGATAGTATTTGTAATGCTAAGTACAGAGCATGAAGCAAGCAAGACCTCAGTTAATGATAGTGATAATTATGATCATTTTATTTCTTCTGTAGACATAGGAAGAAGAGAATATGATATTTCAAACTGACTGATTTAGAGGCCAAAGATGCAGAGGATTTCTTTTCTACTATTGAAACCTTTACATTTTCTACTCATTCCTCCAGTGTTGCAGCTGAGATGTCTGGAATGCCATTATTAAAATTAATAGCTATATTAGTTTTCTATTTCTATTTATGCAAAGTACCAAAAACTTAGTGGCTTAAAATGACAGATTCAATTACCTTACAGTCCTGTAGGTCAAAAGTTATATATGGGCCTCACTGAGCAAAAACAAACATGGTAACAGGGACGTGTTCCTTTATGGAGGCCCCGAAGGAGAATCTGTTACCTTGCCTTTTCCACCTTCTAGAGGTTGTCCACATTCCTTGACTCTGGCGCCTTCCAATCCAGCCTCAAAAGCCAGCAATGATCGGTTGAGTCCTTCTCATATCACATCTTTCTGACCCACTTTTATTCCACTTAAGAACTCAAGCAATGAAATTGGGACCACTTGGATAATCCAAGATCATTTCTCAATTTCTTTAAACTTAATTATTTTTGCAAAGTCCTTCTGCCATGTACAGTAACATATTCACATGTTCTAGGGATTAAGATGTGGATATCTTTAGGGGTCATTATTCCACTTACCATACCAGCAAATTAAAAATGTATTCATTTTTTAATTGAAATTATATATTATTGTTTATGCTATTACATCCGTTCCAATTCTCTCCCTTTGCTCCCTTGTTCCCAGACCCCTCTGCTCCCTCAGGCAATCCCCTCACTATTGCCCATGTCTGTGGGTCATGCAGATATATTCTTTGGCCAATATATTACCTATGCTGTACTTTACATCCCCATGACTATTCTGTAACAATCAATTTGTATTGCTTAATTCCTTCACTTTTATTGCCCATCCTCCTGTCCACTCTCTCATCTGGCATCCATCAAAACATTCTATGTATCTATGATTCTGTTTCTGTTCTGCTTGTTCATTTATTTTCTTTTTTAGGTTCAATTATTGCTAGATGTGTATTTATTGCTATTTTATTGTTCATATTTTTTATCTTCTTCTTCTTAAAGAAGACTCTTTGATATTTCATATAATACTGGTTTGGTGATGAGGAACTCCTTTAGCTTTTTCTTGTCTGGGAAGCTCTTTATCTGCTCATCAATTCTAAATGATAGCTTTGCTGGGTAGAGTAATCTTGGATGTAGATACTTGCTTTCCATCATTTTGAATAATTCTTGCCAATCCTTTCTAGCCCACAAAATTTCTTTTGAGAAATCAGCTGACAGTCTTATGGGAGTTCCCTTTTAGGTAATGGCTTTTCTCTTGCTGCTTTTAAGATTCTCTCATTGTTTTAATGACTTCCGGCCAAGATGGAGGCATAGGTAGACATGCTGTGCCTCCTCACAGAACCAGAAGAAAAATAATAACAATTTAAAAACAAAAAACAACCAAAAATGCCAGAATATTGAACTGTATGGAAGTCCGACAACCAAGGAGTTAAAGAAGACACATTCATCCAGACCGGTAGGAGGGGGCTGAGACAGGCAGCTGGACAGACAGGACTCCTGGCAAGGTGGTAGTTAGAGGACTGGGGTGGGCAAGGCGATGGCTGGTGGACCCAGTGAGGCAGCAGATTGTGGAGCTGGGTGCACAAGGCTGCAGCTGGCCAGCAAGGCAGCAGTGGGTGGACCCAGCGAGGGGGCAGATTGTGGACTGGGTTGTCCCACATTCCCATGCAGATAAACTGGAAGAAACACCTGCGGGGTGGGATGGATTGTGCAACCCAGGGCCCCAGCACGGGAAAATAAAGCCTCAAATCACTGATTGAAAACACCTGTGGGGGCTAAGGCAGCAGGAGAAACTCCAAGCCTCCTGGGAGAGTTTGTTGGAGAGACCCTCGGGGTCCTAGAACATACACAAACCAACCCACACAGGAAACAGCACCATAAGGACCCAGTTTGCTTGTGGGAAGCAGGGGAAGTGACTGATATCAAGCAGAGGGCAGAGCAAGCGCCATTGTTCCCTCTCAGACCCCTTTCTCACATACAGCATTGCAACACAGCTACATGGGTTACCCTGCCTGGGAGAATACCTAAGGCTCCGTACCTCACTACATAACTGGTGCATCAAAACAAACAAACAAAAAACGTCCCAAATGAAAGAACAGATCAAAGCCCCAGAAAAAATACAACTAAGCAATGAAGAGATAGCCAACTTATCAGATGCACCATTCAAAACACTGGTAATCAGGATGCTCATAGAATTGGTTGAATTTGGTCACAAATTAGATGAAAAAATGCAGGCTACACTAAGTGAAATAAAGGAAAATGTGCAGAGAACCAATAGTGATGGGAAGGAAACTGGGACTCAAATCAATGGTGTGGACCAGAAGGAAGAAACATCCAACCACAAGAGAATGAAGGAATAAGAATTCAAAAAACAAATGAGAAGCTTAGGAACCTCCAGCACATCTTTAAACACTCCAACATCCAAATTATAGGGGTACCAGAAGAAGAGGAAGAGCAACAAGTAGAAAAGTTATTTGCACAAATAATAAAGGAGAACTTCCCCATTCTGGCAAGGGAAATAGATTTTCAGGAAGTCCAGGAAGCTCAGAGAGTCCCAAAGAAGTTGGACCCAAGGAGGAACACACCAAGGCACATCATAATTACATTACCCAAAATTAAAGATAAGGAGAGAATCCTAGAAGCAGCAAGAGAAAAGGAGAGAGTTACCTACAAAGGAGTTTCCATGAGACTGTCAGCTGATTTCTCAAAAGAGACCTGCAGGCAAGAAGGGGCTGGAAAGAAGTATTCCAAGTCCTGAAAGGCAAGGACCTACATCCCAGATTGCTCTATCCAACAAAGCTTTCATTTAGAATGGAAGGGCAGATAAAGTGCTTCTCAGATAAGGTCAAATTAAAGGAGTTCATCATCACCAAGCCCTTATTATGTGAAATGTTAAAGGGATTTGTCTAAGAAAAAGAAGATAAAAAATATGAACTGCAAAATGACAGCAAACTCACAATCATTAACAACCAGACCTAAAACAAAAACAAAAGCAAACAACTAGAACAGGAACAGATTCACAGAAATGGAAATCATATGGAGGGTTTTCAACAGTGGAGTGGGAGGAAGAGGTGGGGGGAAAATGTACAGAGAATAAGTGGCATAGATGGTAGGTAGAAAATAGATAGGGGGAGGGTAAGAATAGTATAGGAAATGTAGAAGCCAAAGAACTTATATGTATGACCCATGGACATGAACTAAAGGGGGGGAATGTGGGTGGTAGGGGATGTGTAGGGTGAAGGGGAGTGAAGGGGGAAAAAATGGGACAACTGTAATAACATAATCAATAAAATATATTTTAAAAAAGATTCTCTCATTGTTTTTAATCTTTGGAATTTTAATTATGATATATCTTGGTGTGGGCCTGTTTGGGTTCATCTGGTTTGGAACTCTCTGGCCTTGGTGGTCTAGTATGAGGTCTGTCTAGAAAGTATCCAGCCATGTACTATGAAAATAGAGACATTTATTGAATATACAATATACAAGAAACATTGTACATAGGACAATGATGCCTCAGTCCCCTTCAAAGTAGACATTCAGTACCTCACACAGTTCTCCTGATCATCTTCCGTGGCCGTGTTTTATTTTCCTGAATCTCATTGATGGTCAAATCTATTCCCTTTCAAAGGTGATTTTAGTTCTGGGAAAAGGCAGAAGTCACAGGGTACCAAATCTGGCTGTCAGGGGGCTGAGTCAGCTGGGTGATTGGATCTTTCTTCAAAAGACTCTGTGTAAGACATGAGCTGGCTCACTGTTGTGATGAAGCTGCCAATCACCAGTTGCCCATAGCTGTGGCCTTCTGAATCATCCAAATAGTTTCCATGGAGGAATGTTCAAGCTTACAGTACAATTTGATGCAGATTCATTGCTCTACTTTTTCAGTCATTTTGAATGGGAAAGCCGAACAGTGCATATACATGCTCATTCAACAGAGTCTACCACCCCCACTGACTAGTACAGTAAAGTAGTCATTGTTCACACATGCACATTCTACTGCAATTTTCTTGGCTGCCAGGTTACATTGATGCTGTGTGAATGTTCTTATTATATTAAAAACATTGAGGTCTCTTCCAGTCAAGATGGTGGCATAGGTAAATATGGTGTGCCTTGTCACACAACCACATCAAAATTACAACTTAATGATGGAACAGCTATCTCTCAGAACCATAAGAAATTGAGTTGATTCAAGTCTGATAAGTACAGAATTAATGAAACCACATCCATACAGACTGGTAGGTGGGGTGATATGTGGAATGGGCTGGTCCCACACCCATGTGTAGTAGATAAAAAACTTGGGAGGTATATCTTGGAAGTGAGGGGTCCCAGCTCTACATGAGGCCCCCCAGACCAGGGATCCAGTGACAGGAAGATAAGTTCCCATAACTTCTGGTTGCAAAAGCCAGTGGGGACTCAGTCAGTGGAAGAAACTTCTGGAGTACCAAGAAGTTCCTCTTAAAGAACCCACACATAGACTCACCTAATCAGATTCACTCCCTCTGAGTTCCAGCACCAGAGTAGTAGCTTGAAAGGTTCCAATGGCAAACAGAAGAACTGACAGGTCTGCCATTTAGATGAATGCTTGGAGACAGCTCTCTCCAAGACAGAAAAGTCATTAACCCCTTTCTGAACCCTCCCCCACAGAACCACAGAGCTGGCAGGTGGGTGCCATATCTGAGACTATGTCAACCTGGCTAACACTGTTTGCCCCACTCTGGAGATCCCCAGAGACAGTATCCCACCCAACTTATGGGCCCACCCAAATGGTAACAGAGACTTTTCCATATAAGTGCCTGATCCTGGCTCATGCTTCACAACTTCTAAATCCTCTCAAACAAGCAACAGCTGACCTCAGTAAGCCCCCAGCTCCTGTACCTCTTGCTAAGTGTCTCTAGGCATGGCACTAACAGCAGCCAATCTGGAGTCATAGCTTGGCTTTGCCTGGGAATCTCCAAGGCTCACACAACTAGTAGCCATCTCAGATTGCTTTATTGCCCATGTAGGGTGGGCCCAGACAAGACACAGTTGGGGGCTGACCTTCACCTGTTCCACCCAGGAAACCACAAAGCCTATGCAGCCAGTGTACAGGTAAAGAGTGTACAGGTAAAGACCAGGTTGGAGAACTATAACCCTGCTCCTGCACAGCTGATCCTCCATGGAGGGTAGAGGTTGGTGGTAAGTGGTCATAGTCAGTCCTTGCAGCTGACAGGCCTGGGAAAATCCCTCCCTTTCACCCACCAACAGCAATCAAAGCTCAACTACAGGAGAAGGGTATAATCAGCCCACATGAAGGGCATACCTTGAGTACCCAGCTTGGGTGACAGGGGAGACTGTGGCACTGGGCCCTACAGGACACCTACTACATTAGGCCACACTACTAAGACATGGAATCAAAGTAGCTCTACCTAATACATAAAAAACAAACACAGGGAGGCTGCCAAAATGAGGAGATAAAGAAACATGACCCAAATGAAAAAAGCATATAAAACATCAGAAAAAGAACTAAGCAAGGAATAGATAAGCAGTCTATCAGATGCAGAGTGTTTTGAACACTGGTTATAAGGCTGCTCAAGGGACTTAGTGAGGACTTCAACAGCATAAAAAAAGATCAAGTCAGAGATGAAAGATTCACTAATTGAAATAAAGAACAATTTACAGGGAAACAACAGTATAGTAGATGAAGCTGGGAATCAAATCAATGATTTGGAACATAAGGAAGCAAAAACAAAAAACAAAAACAAAAAAAAAAAAAACCCAATCAGAACATCTAGGAAAAGAATATGAAAAAATGAGGATAGTGTAAGCAACCTATGGGAAGTCTTCAAATATTCCAACACCCACATTATAGGTATGCCAGATGGAGAAGAGAAAGAGTTAGAAATTAAAAATATATTTGAAAAATAATGAAAGATAACTTTCCTAATTTGGTGAAGGAAATAGACATGCAAGTTCAGGAAACACAGAGTCCCAAACATGATAGATGCAAAGAGGCCCACTCCAAGACACATCATAATTAAAATACCAAAAATTAAAGATAAAGAGAGAATAAATACCAGCAAGAGAAAAGCAGTTACTTAACATAAGAGTATCTAAACTATAAACAATAAAATGACATATTTATCTATCAA